>PVKM010029275.1:0-17855 GCA_004027735.1 Carollia perspicillata | reverse complement strand
GTACTACATTGCATTAATTTGCTAGGGCTGCCGTAATAAAGTAGCCAGGGGGCTTTAACAACAGCATAAAGACTGTGTGTGTGTGCGGGGGGGGGGGGGTGCTTTTAGCAACAGAAATTTATTGTCTCATGGCTCTGGAGGCTAGAAGTCCAAGATCAAGCTGTCAGCAAAATTGGTTTCTTCTGAAGCCTCTCTCCTTGGTTTATAGATGGCCATCTTTTATTATTACTTTTTTTATTGGTGAGAGAAAGAGAGAAAAACATCAATTTGTTGTTCCATTTACTTATGCATTCACTGATTGCTTCTTGTATCTGCCTGACTGGGGATCAAACACACAGCCTAGGTGTATCATCAGGCTGATGCTCTAACCAACTAGGCCACCCAGAGATGGTTATCTTCTCCCTGTGTCTTTACACATGGTGTTTGCTCTATGTTTGTCTGTGTCCAACTTTCCTCTTTTTTAATAAGGATACCAGTCATACTGGATTGGGGCTCACCCTAAGGACCTCATTTTAATTCAATTACTTCTTTAAAGACTCTATTTCTAAATATGGTCATATTCTGAGGTGAGCACTGAGGGTTAGCCCTTTAACACATGACTTTTACAGGGACACAACTCAGTCCAAACAAGCACTGATACATTTAGTTACCACACGGATGAACCTCAGAAACATACTAAGTAAAAGAAATCTAGACGCAAATGGTCACATATTGTATGACTCCATTTACATGAAATGTATAAAATAGGCAAGTCCATAGAGATGGAGAGTATATCGGTGGCTTCCAGGGGGAAGGCAGGGGGAATTAGAGCGACTGCTAACGGGGATGGAGTTTCCTTCTGGAGTGATGAAAACGTTCCAGAAATAGGTAGAAGTGGTGGTTGTACAACATTGGAAATGTACTAAGTGCCACTGAATTTTTCACTTTAAAATGATTAATTTTAGCCCTGGCTGGGGTAGCTCAGTGGACTGAGCATGGACCTGGGAACCAAAGGGTCGCCAGTTTGATTCCCAGTCAGGACACATGTCTGGGCTGCGGGCCAGGTCCCAGGGGTGGGGTGTGTAAGAGGCAACCACACATTGTTGTTTCTCTCCCTCTCTCCTTCCCTTCCCCTCTCTCTAAAATTAAATAAATAAATACATCTCTTTTTAAAGTGATTATTTATTTAAATTTTATTTATTTTAGAGCGTGGGAAAGGAGGGAGAAAGAGAGGGAGAGAAACACCAATGTGTGATTGTCTCTCACACCACCCCCCACTGGGGACCTGGCCCACAACCTGGCAGGTGCCCTGACTGGGAATCAAACTGGCGACCCTTTGGTTCCCAGGTCCATGCTCAATCCACTGAGCTACACCAGCCAGGGCTAAAAATGATTAATTTTATGTGTGTGAATTTTACTTCAATATAAGGCCAGCCCTTAGAAGCCCCTCACCCATGACCATTTGGCTGTGTGTCCAGCCGTGGCCAACAGCCAAAACTCATCCCAGGCTAGTTTTTTTTTTTTTTTTTTAATTGTTGTTCAAGTACAGTTTTCTGCCTTTTACCCCCATCCCAGCCCCCACCCCAGGCTAGTCTGACATCAGAATGCCTTCTCTTAATCTCTAGGCTGGTGCTTCTCAACGTGGTTCCCAAATTTCCTGATCTGGGAGAAAACTGCAGCTCAGAAGCGCCCCGCCTGACTGGCCATCAGCCCCATTCCAGCACTCCCTCCCTCTCCCACCTCCACTGTAATTGCTTTTGTGTCTGGCACAAAGACTGGGTCGGGGACAATCTCTACCTCATTTCCTGCATCTCCCAAGATCCAAGGAGTGCAGGAGGTGACCACCCAGTTGAATCTGAACAACCAGAAGCCTGCCCAGGCCAGGTAGCTCAGTTGGTTAGAACATTGTTTGGATACACCCAGATTTCAGGTTTCTTCCCCAGTCAAGGCACATACAAGAAGCAACCGATGAATACGTAGATAAGTGGAACAACAAATTGCTGTTTCTCCTCTCTCTCAAAAAAAAAAAAAAAACAATAATAAAAAGAACACCCCACCATGTAAAGATCCTGGGAGAAAGTTCTAGGCACAATAATAGCAAAAGTAATTAATGCAAAGTCCCCACAGGTCAGGGACCACATGGCAACATGGCCCCTTCTATTTCCTAATGGGTCTATTTCTACATGTCAACCCACTCACTGCCTTTTCTGCTCAGCAACCAGAGGAGAATCATAAATTGTATCCGTCACACCACTGCTCAAAGCCCTTCTGTGGCTCCCCATGACCTTTGGAATAAAACTAGAGCCCCTCTTCATGTCCTGTGCCTGCATGACTGGACCCTGCCTGACACTCTTCACCTCACCTCCTCCCTCAACCTGCTTCACTCGCTGGACCTCAACCACAGACCTCAAACACATCTGTCCCTCAGCAAAGCGTGGGGAAGGCCTCGGATTTGTTGAGCGCTCCAGGAAAACTTTCCCATGGGCAGATGGGGACACAGATAGGGAGATTCACTGCAGTATCATTTCTGCACTCAAGACAAAAAATTTGAAAACAAATGCCCATCAAACAATCTGACAGAATAATTATAGTTTTTATTCATACTATGGACAATATCAAGCAGAGATTTTTTTCCAAACTTTTTTTTTTACCACTGAGCACAGTAAGAAATACATTTTATTTACAGGCCTTGACAAAAGTGACCTTGACAATCCTTTGATTGACCAACCTTTGTGACTGGCTTGACCAATAGAATACAGCAGAAATGATGTCATGTGACTTCCAAGACTCAGTCATAAAAATGCCTGCACTTCAGCCTTGTTCACTTGGGACTCAGCTGCCATGCTGTAAGGAAACCCAAACTGGCCCATTTGCAGAGACCACTGTAGATATTCCATCTGACAGCCCAACCGAGGCTCCAGCCAGCATCGATCTTGAGACACAAATGAAAAAAGATGCCTTCTGATAATTCTGGAGGACAGGTGTCAAGTCACTCAACTTTGAACTCTCCCCAGCTAGGACTGCAGGCAGCATGGAGCAGAGACAAGCCGTCTCCGCTGTGCCCTGCCCACATTCCTGATCTGCACAATCCATGAACATAATAAAAATGGTTGTCTAGGGAAGGTTTGTTAGCATATAATTGCAACTGGAAGACTATTATATGCATACATGTATATATGACAAAAATAAAAGTTTTACCAAACAGTACTTACCCTTACTACATGTGATACACTCTACTTTTATTCTTTTTCCCACTAAATAACCACTGTACATGTATATCCATAGCAGCATTATTCACAGTTGCCAAAAGGTGAAAGCAGCTCGAATGTCCATCAATGAATGCATGGATCAACACAATATAGTGAATGCATGATGTAATATTATTTACCCTTAAAAAGGAAGGACATTTTGACACATGCTACAGTGTGGATGAACTTGAGTACACTGTGCTAAGTGAAATAAGCCGGTCACAGATGAACAAATACTGTAAGATTCTACTTATATGAGGTCCTAAGAGGAGTCAAATTCACAGACACAGGGAGTAGAATGGTGGGTGCCAGGGGCTGGGGGAGGGGAGAATGGGGAGTTCGGGCTCTACAGGGAGGGACAGAGTTTCTGTTCTGTAAGACAACAAAGTCCCGGAGAGATGGCGGTGGTGATTACACAACGGTGTGAATGCGCTCAATGCCACTGAAGAGGATGTTCAAAAATGGCTACGATGGTAAGTTTTATGTGTGTTTTGTTGCCATTTAAACAAATTTTTTTAAATAGAATCTTTTTCTGTGAATCATTCTTCCTTTTGTTGAAAACCTGGAAATAAATAAGTGCTGGCTGTAACTTACCTCATTGATTTCCTGAATCAATAATGGGCCCCATGACTCACCGTGTGAAAAACACAGGGAAAAGCGTAACAATAAATCTACAGGGGTCGACATGGAAACATGGAAAGCATAAGGTTAAGGGAGAAAAGTTGCAAACTAATGCCTTCAGGATACCATTTATGTACAATGTTTAAAAATATGTATTGTACATTGTTTCCACAGACTCCAGATAAGTATTGAATGCATAAAGGCTGGTCCTGGAAGAACAGACTAATTTCAAAATAATTGTTAATCCTTAGAAGGGTGGGGAGGGAAAGGGGCAGCATTTGTAGATGGACGTGTTACTGTCACTGGATGCTTTCATAGTAGGGGGAAAGTTTTATAAAAAGAAATTTTTTGAAAAAAGATCTGAAGCAATAGAGCCAGAGTGTTGATACAGGGTGGGACAAAGTTGGTTTACAGTTGTGAGTACCTGAAAGAGTTCGTTCTTGTATTATTATTATTTTATTTTCCATAGTAACTGTAAAACTGCTTTTGCCCCACTCTGTATTTAACTTGAGTGATGACATAAGTGACTGTACTCATCTGTTCTTGTGAAATAATTTATTAACACCATAAATAACAATGTGTAAAGCAACTCTCTAGGATACATAAGAAACTAAAACAAGTAGAAGGGTGCTCAGACAGGAAAGAAGAGGATGGGTGACAGGTGGGAGTAAGACTGCCCACTGTAATCCTTTATGTTGCTTGTATCTTCCATTTTAAATTGTGAAATATAGTAAGTCTACAGGAACATGGACAACCCACACATAGTTTATCACAGCTTAAAGACTAATTATAACTCAAGCATCACTGTAGCCCAGATCAAGAAATAATATGGAGCCCTGACTTGTATGGTTCAGTGGGTTAGGCATCATTCAGCGAAGCAAATGGTTGCTGGTTGACTCCATGTCAAGGCACATTTGCACATCAACATTTCTCTTTTTCCCTCCCTTCCCTTCTAAAAATAAATAAAACCTTGTATTTTTTTAAAGATTTTATTTATTTTTGGAGGGGAAGGGAGAAAGAGAGGGAGAGAAATATCAATGTGTGGTTGCCTCTTGCACACCCCTACTGGGGACCTGACCTGCAACCCAGGCATGTGCCCTGACTGGGAATCGAACCCAGGACCCTTTGGTTTGCAGGCTGGTGCTCAATCCACTGAGCCACACCAGCCAGGGCAAAATCTTTTTCTTTTTCTTTTTTAAATAAGAAATAATATGGAATAAAGTCTACACAGAGAGTAAACAGAATGGGTTGTTCAGCTGAATGGCCTATTGCAAAGTGACCTCCTCCATGTGACCACCACCTAGATGCTCCCTCATCCCCACCAAAGGCATCCTATCCTGACTAACAGAATGAAAAGGAACCCTATGGTCCTGCCTCCTTGTCGTGTATAATGTCTATGAGACTCATCCACATAGCAGTAAGCAATTGTAATTTCTGCTCTTGCATTCCTGTGTATTTTGTTGGCCCAAACATCAAAATTTAGGTATCTCTTCTATTGCAGAACATGGGTGAAATGACACTGAATACCCACAGGAGAGAATCCAGCCTGGGACGGATATGTGTGACTTTGCAGAACTGCTGTGACCAGCAAATATTCTCATCTAGGCTTCCTGGCTCACTGAGCAAACTGCAATTCCTCCTTCCTTTCTTTTCTTCTTTCTTTCTTTTTGGTAATGAAATATACATAATATTTACAATTTTAACCATTTTTAAGTGTACTGCTTAGTGGCATTAAGCACACTCATTCACAACGTTTTGCAACTATCACCATCATTCATCTCCAGAACTGTCATCTTCCCAAACTGAAACCCTGTCCCTCGTAAACACGAACTCCTCATTCTCCTCCCCCAATCCCTGGCACCCACCATGAATTTGACTGCCCTAGGGACCTCCTATGAATGAAATCATACAACGTAAGTCCTTTTGTGACTGGCTCATTTTCACTCAGCATAATGCCTTCCAGGTTCATCCATACTGTAGCATGGGCCAGAATTTCCTTCCTTTTTTAAGGCTGAAATCCTTTTTTAAAGATAGTGTTTGGGATGGAGGCTTCGGTGGTGTCAGTCCCCTGAGAAAACCCGGGGTGTAGCCCACCAAGGGGGACCCACCCACAGAGACCCAAACCCCCAGGGGGCCAGTGGCACTGAAAAAAAAAAAGGCCCAGCTGCCGTGGCTCCATGGATTGAGCACTGGCAGACGAACCATAGCAAGGCCAGTTTGATGTGAGAGGCAACCACTCGAAGTATCTCTCACAAATGATGTTTCTCTCCCTCTTTTTCCTTCCCTTCTCCTCTCTCTAAAAATAAATAAATAAAATCTTTAAAAAAAAATTCTGTGCCATCATCAAATATTTTTTAAAGATTTTATTTATTTATTTATTTAGAGAGGAAGGGAGGGAGAAGAAAGGGAGAGAAACATCCATGTGTGTTTGCCTCTCTCACACCCTGCACCGGGGACCTGGCCTGGAAACTCAGGCATGTGCCCTGACTGGGAATCAAACCAGTGACCCTTTGGTTTGCAGGCCGGCACTTAATCCAGTGAGCCACACCAGCCAGGGCATGATCAAACATTTTCAAATATAATAAATTAAATCAACATCTTAATAATTATATACAACATTCAGTGTTTTAACTAGATATACACTAAATGAAACGTCTAGATGAGGTTTTAAATAACTTGTTTTAATTATATTAAAAATCAAATTAAAAAGCATAAATATTTAATGTTATGAACAATATTTAAATGTTTAAAGTAAAATTTAAATTACGTAGATTGATTTGAAGTTGAAATATTTAAACGTTTTAAATAAATGTTCAAATTATTGTTTAAAATAACTATAATTGAATATTAAAAATTAAGTGCTATTTTAAACATGAAATTGAAACTTAAATAGCATTTTAATAAATAACTGCTAAAATAAATTTTTAAGTTAGACCCGAAGAAGTATAAAACATTTTTACACCCTTCCTTCTCCCCCGTGCCCTGAACTGAGGTAGCAGCCACACATTCCTCACCCCGCGCAGCCCCCTTGGGACCTCGCGCGCAGGCAGCGCGGTGGCCAGCTCCGCCGGCCCTGGAGGCCCCCGAACGGCCAAAATGGCGGCGCCCGGGCGGCAGGCATATAGCCTGCTCCAGCTGACGGCGACCCTGGGCCCGGGCTTCCGTGGCTACCGGGCGCCACCGCCCCCGCGCCGCTCGCCTGGGCCCTGGTGGCCGGACCCAAATGACCCGCTGACTCCGCGCTGGCAGCTAGGGCCGCGCTACGCGGCCAAGCAGTTCGCACGGCACGGCGCAGCCTCCGGGGTGGCCGCAGGTTCGCTGTGGCCATCTCAGGAACAGCTGCGCGAGCTGGAATCAGAGGAGAGTGAATGGTACCCGAGCCTGGCGACCATGCAGGAGTCGGTGCGGGTGCAGCAGCTGGCGGAAGAGCAGAAGCGTAAGGCCAGGTACGTGCGTGCGGCGGGACAGGCGCTAGGCTGCAGGCCGCATTCTCCGCGGTCGAGGAGGTGAACGGTACTTGAGCCGGTGCTTATCACAAAGTTTGCAGGCTATAGATTTATGCGCATGCTCACATAGCTACCAAACATACTTTTTTTGGGACAGGATAATATATATATTTATATAAATGTATATATTTAAAAAATATATATTTTTTTTTTACAGGATGAACCTGTTCTTTTTTTTTTTTAGAGAGAGAGGAGACGGGAAGGAGAAAGAGTGGGAGAGAAACATCAGTGTGTGGTTGCTTTTCATGTGTCCCCTACTGGGGACCTGGCCTGCAACCTAGGCATGTGCCCTGACTGGGAATCGAACCGGCAACCCTTTGCTTCATAGGCCTGTGCTCAATCCACTGAGCTATACCAGCCACAGCCCAAACATACTTTATCATCAGCCAATCTTTAGCGAGCGCCTACTGTTTGCAAGGCTTTGTCCCAGGTTTGGGGAACACAGCAAAATCGTTTCAGCTGGTGACTGAGAACCATTAGGGAGATAAAATTTGGTAAAGAGTGCGGACGGAGAGTGGCTTTGGTTTGAGACCTAAACTTGGTATTTAAGCAGACACCCGAATGCCAGGCATAGCCATGGGAATATCTAAGGGAAAGTGTTCTGGCAGGGGGAATTACAATGTAAAGGCCCTGAGGTAGGGACATGCTTTAAGGAACAGCCAGCCTATCAGTGTGACTGGGTCCAGAGAGTGGAAAGTGATAGGATCTGGAATCAAGGGCAGAATACAGACTCAGAAGCAGGTCTTAAAGGGTTAGACTTGACCCAAAATATGTAGGCAAGACCAAAGGCATCAGGATGGCACCACTTCCTGGAGGGAAGAGCCAGCCAAAGCAGACTAGCTGGAGAAGCAGGCCAGTTGTGTCCCTGGTGTTTAATTGTTCTTGTCCTCACAACAGCTCCAAGAGGAAGTAGGGATCACTCTCATTTTAGGGATAGGAAAACTAAGGCCTGGGAAGGTTGAGTCACCTATCCAGTCATCCAGTGAGTTGTAAAGATGATAAGTGAACCTCAGGCTCCTGTCTCTGCTCCACCCCAGCTGGATAACCCCATCATGAGGCTTAGTCACTTTTCTAATTCTTAAAACGGGACTGTAACTGGCACCTACAAATTCATAGGATTGCATGAAAAGGTCTAATCCATGCATTGCCTTTACTCCTGTGTCTAGAACTGGGCCTGACTTGCAGTAGGTGGTCAGTGATGTCCATGGAAATGGCCTGGCATGGTGTGCATAGATGGCTCAGTAGAGAGCTCAGTGGAATATTAAGTTGGGGACTGCTCCTGGGAGTTAATGGGGCTTGGCTCTCTCCAACTCTAGGTCAGGGGTCCCCAACCCTGGGGCTGGCCCCAGACAGGTGCTGATGTGCAGCCTGGGCTTGTTAGGAATGCCTGAGCTCCACCTCCTATACCCCTCCACTCCCACCATCCACAGCAGGCAAGTTTGAGAGCCCCCACCTTCCATAAAACTATTCCCTGGTGCCGAAAAGGTTGGGGACTGCTGCTCTGTGTCGTATATTACTTCATCTCTCCTTCCTGATTCTTCACTTATTCAGAACGTTTCCTGATCGTTAATGGCCAAAAGTCTTCCCAGTTTTTCATCTCCATGGAAGAGCGGGGAAGCAAGATGTGGGCAAAGGCTTGATGATGGGATGTGGGTAGATAGGTGCTGCTCTGGCTGGGTGTCACTGCCCTCACCACCCACCCTCCTTCCCCTGCAGGGAGCAGCTCATTGCAGAGCAAATGGCCAAGATGCCACAGATGATCGAGAACTGGCAGCGGCAGCAGCAGGAGCGCAGGAAGAAGGAGAAGGCAGACAAGGAACGGCGTGCCCGGCTGCAGGCAGAGGCCCAGGAGCGCCTGGGCTACCATGTGGACCCAAGGAGTGCCCGCTTTCAGGAGCTGCTGCAGGACCTGGAGAAGCAGCAGCGCAAGCGCCTCAAGGAGGAAAAACAAAGACAGAAGAAGGAGGCACGAGCTGCTGCACTGGCCGCCACTGCAGTCCAGGACCCAGCAGCCTCTGTGGAACCCAACTCCTGAGCTTTCCTTTCTCAATAAAACCTGCTGCCCAACAGCCCCCACCCCGAGAGTTCATCCTCTCACTGTGCCCCTCCCCAACACCTGGGGCCAGGGAATCCCCCACCCTTCCCTAGTACTGCCCACTGGGGGACTCTAGGCCATATTGCAGAATGGGGATGCAATGGGGAAATAATGGAGCAGATGGCAGAGGAGAAGGCTTCTGTTTACCAACATTAATCTCTATTAATTATCAGGGGGGAAGTGTAGCCAAAAAACAGACTGGTGATGATGGTGGGGGGCAGTAAGAAACAACTCTTCCAAGACCTAGCTGGGGCTGTGGCCCACTATGGGGAAATGAGACAGCTTCTGAGGGAGGAGGATGTATTGTGAAACCCCATCTGCAGAAGCTGACAGAGCTTTCTGCCCCTTGGCATTCCGACATAGCCTGTGCCCAGCTAGCTCCCAGAGCCAGATGAGCTGGAGTGGGAAGCCCCAGCAGGCACAGACCACAGGATGGGCTTTTAAAACTTTATTCACTTCAAAACCTTTATCTCAGACACGGTTCTGTACTGGGATGGGGGGTGGCCTCGACCTCCACAGCAGCTGTTACCCCTTCTTCCCCAGACAGGAGAAGCCTGGTCACCTCCCCAGTGAAGGGATGCAGGCTAGAGGCCAAGGCCAGATTGCAGAGGGGGCTTTGGGCCTCTCAGCGCTCACACCAGAAGGGAAGATTTGGGCCATTCCAATGGAAGATCAAAAGTTTGGGGATCCAGCTTCCCCTCACCCTCAAAGGGTGAGGAGGTCTTAGGGGCTCTTTGGGGGATGGGGAAGTAAGCAGCCCTCTCCATCTGGCTGCAAGGAGCTGGGACAGAGGCCAAGAGGAGCCCATCTGTCACCTGCAGCCCTGCCAGCTCCTTGGAACAGGCTAGGCTAGGGCGGGGATGGGGGACAGCTGTCTGGCCCAGGTCTTCTTAGGCCAAGATGGGAATGGGAGCCACTTCAGGAGAGTGGGAAGTTGAGGTGTTTGTTTTTTTTTTTTTTTTAAGGTTTTTGACTTTCCACTTCTTAAATAAACATGAATATATATATATCTTTTTCTTTTATAAAACTTTTTTGGATTTGGGGTAGGGTGAGGGCAGTAGGCAGCCTGGCCTCCTGGCATCACTCGTCATCAAAGTTCTGACTCAGGAGGAAGTTGGCAGCCAAGTTCTCGTTTTTTTCACAGGCGAAGTAGGCCTGGATCACCAGGCTCTCTGGGAAGCCCAAGGCTTTCAACTGTGGGAAGATGGGTAAGTATGAGCAGGGCATGGGGGCTTACCCACCAGTAGGGTCACCCCTCAGCCACACCTCTTACCCTCTCTATTGCTTCCTTCTCCTGTGGCGTCACCTGGATGTAGTTCATCTGTGGGGCCTCCTCGCCTATGGCCCCCACCTCACCCTCAACATCAGAGATGTCTGCCAGCTCCCCTGGAGGCTCGTTCAGCATCTGGATGAACTGCTCCTGGTGCCGGCTGATTTGCTGTGGGAGACAAAGGGCAAGGGATGGTAACCCACAGCACTTAGCTGACCTCCCCATGTGCCTATCACATCCCTTGCCTTTTCATTCACTCAATAATTATCTAGAAGGCGCCTATTCTGACTGAATAGCAACACAGTGATGAACAGATTCCACTGTGGTAGAGCTGACATTCCAGGGTGGGGAAACAGGCCATAAACAAGCAAATAAATGGCCAATAGTTTACAATGTAAATACTTGGCCTGGCATAGAGTAGAGCAGACACTGGGCTAGAAAAAAACATGTTTGTCCAGGAGGGAAGGAAGTTTCCTCCAGGTAGGGCAAACCAATTGCAAAGGTTGGGGCATGGGGATGTACTTGGCAAATGCCAAAAACAAGATTCCTGTGGCAAAACCAGTCAGAAAGGAGAGAGAGAAAAAACACAAAATGAGAGGAAAGTGGAGACCAGACCTACTTTCTTCTATTGCCTTCTAGTGTGATGGGACACAACAGTGATGGGTAAATCTGGGTACCTTTTCGAAACATCAGTTCATCTGGATGTTGTCTGTCTGGGGGTTCTGATACAACTCTTTTTATGTACATCTGACAATTTTCACATCAATGAAGTGCTTTTTCAGGATGCTGGCTTCTGGTGGAGAATGGACCCTAAGGGCTGTGCAGAAAACAGGCCTGGATGCCAGGCAACCACGTGGGAGATAAGGTATCAGCCACTGAGATAGAGTGTAGGTTTGGGCTGACTGAGGTGTTCTGAAGTACAGCAGAGGTGACAGGTGACAAGACAACCCCAGTAGGCCCCAAGGGCTTTCAGCTCAAGCAACCCCAGGCTACTCCCTGTGGGGACAGTGGGACAGGAGGAGGATCTGTTCCAAAATCTTAGACATTTGAAAAACACTTTCTTGGAGGCACAGTCAGTCACAGACAAGCATGGCAACTGGGCTGGTTACATGTATTTTGGTCACCACAGACTGAATGCCCCAAAATGATTCATGGGGAGGATTGAGTGCAAAGAAAGAACAGGTGTGCAGCCTGGGCTCTACATCTGGAGCAGATGTACAGGAGGCAGCATAAGAAGACAGATGTGGGGGAAGAAGCAACAGATAACCAATCCTGAACAGGAGAGGCAGGCATTCAAGGAGGACCCTGAGCCAACTGGGGCACAGTGGTCCTGGGCACTGTAAGGCAACCCTATTGACATGACAAGTTTGAAGCACCAGCTGTATGTGGGGCCAAGACACTGTCAGAGCCACAGACACTGAAGGCAGACCACAGGACCCAGAAGCTGGAGGCAGACACACCACCAGCTGCCAGGCTGCTCCAAGCCTCTGGTGTCTTCTTCTATGAGGGCAAGGAAGACAGAACCCATACCCTCACAGGGTGATTGGGAGGAGTACATGAAACAGTGTAGGTCACCAATTCTACAGGAGCAGCAGGGGACTGTTAGTCCCGCTTTCCAAGTACAGAGGAACACCTACTAAGAGTGCTGGGCCAGGCTCACTCTTTCCAGCTGTGGTTCCCACAGGGAAGGAGAGGGAGGTGTTGGCTGCACTGGCTCCCGCTGAGCCCCCAGGTCCGCACCTGCAGAAGCTGGGGATTCTCCTGGCCCAGCTGCTGAAGCAGGGCAGGCAGCAGCGCCGGGTTCTGCTGAATCACCTGCCGCATATTCTGGAACTGGGGCTGGTCCCGCAGGAACTCCAGGGGGTTCTCTCCCGCTGGCAGGAGGGAGGCATGTGGTCAGACCCTAGGCTGGGCTCCCAGAAACATATCTTGACAGCAGACACCCCACATGCACACCTCCCAACTCACTCACCTGTTTCTGTGGCCGGCTGCTCAGACACCTGGCTCTCCTGGACAGAACCGTGTTCTGGCTCGGGACTCCCGGGAATTCCCTGTCAGGGGTCCTATTTAGTTCTAAAGCACAGACCACCCACTGCCTCCCTCCTGTGTGCTCAGTCCTGGCAGGAAACAAGTGAGGCCCACCCTTCCACTCATGTCCAGCCTTTACAGAACGCCTTTCCTGGCTGGAACCATGACCCAAAGGCTTTTAGGATCAGGTTTTGCCTCCCTGATAACCCATCAGGGCACTAAGCCCATGTACTCCCTGGAAGCCTCCCCTAAAGGCAGTACCCCACCTCACCGTGAGTAGATACTCCACGGCCCGGTGGGGGTTGTTGTAGCTGGCTCTCAGGGCTGCCACGACCCGTTCCCGCTCATAGCCCATGGACATGATCTCTGTCAGCATTGTCTCATATTCAGAGCCGGTCACTATGGAGGGAGCAGCAAAGTCCCAGTCACCAGGGAGAGGGATGGACAGCCCCCAGACCCTCCTGAACCCACACAACAAGGCCCAGCTGATGGCTGGGACTCCCAGTCACTTCTGCCCCAGGTACTGCTCACCCACTCACCCACCTAGTGTGGAGGCTGCATCTTCCTCTCTCCCGCTGCTACCTGAAGAAGGAACAGAGCTGCAAATTCAAGAGAGAGAAATCGGACCCTGGCTTCCGGCATCTTGCCCTCCCCCTGGGTGCACAGAACCACATATGTGGATGCTGGAATGTGCTGGGAGGACAGGGCCCAAACTGGGGCTGCTGCTCCCTGCCTTACCCTGACAGAGACTCCGGGGATGTTGTGGGGACTGATTCCTCCGATGGGCTCTTGTCCTCTCTGACGGTAGGTGGGGGATGGGACATGCCTGAGACAGGGGCCGGCGGGGAGGATGTGGAGGACTCAGGGGCAGCAGTGGAAGAGGCCTCTGGGGGTACTGAGGTGCCTGGGCTGTTTTTGGCCTGTCACACCCAGAAAAAGGGAGCAGGCATCAGTATCCCTATCAAGCCTCAACATCCAGCCACCTCCTGGCCCCGCCCTATTCATGGCTAATCTCTCATGGGCACACAGCTCTTGCCAGCTCCCTAGGTAATCCATGTAATCCTCCCAACCAGCACACTTTACCCACCTTGGTCACCATGACAACCACAAAGTTCTTCTCATCTATGCGGTAGTCCCTGATGGGAACATCATCACTCAAGATCTTGCCAGCATAGATGAGTTTCTGTCCAGCCACAGGGAAGGCATCACGACCCTTTTCAGCTTCTATCTTTTCCTTTAGCACCTTCACCTGGAGAGAGTGGTACAAACAGTCATTGCAAACCCCAAGATTCTCTCTTTCCTTCTAGTTTGGTGGGAAGAGGCTGAAAGCCCTGATGACAGTTAAGCTTCACAGTCAAGCATGGAGATTTGAGTTTATTCGGATCATCTCAATATTCAACAGAGTATTTACTGAACACTTCCGATATGCTAGGTACTGAAAACAGCAAAGAACACAAATCTTTGTTGTCATGGACATGACACCCATGTGCGGAAAAGAAAAACAAGTACGTATTTCAAATGGTGTAAAGTATGATGAAAAATAAAACATAATCTAGGGGAGACAGGAGGGTTCCTCATTCCATACTGCAGACAGCAATCAGTTTTTACTGAGAGTACCTAAGTTAATACAGCTATCATAAATATGTATGTACCACATTTAAAGGAAAAGATATATTTTTAGAGAGGGAGGAAAGGAGGAAGAGAGGAAGAGGAACATTGATGCAAGAGAGAAACATCAATCAGTTGCGTCTCGAAGGTGGCTAACCAGGGACTGAACCCAAAACCAAGGCATGTATCCTGCCCAGGAATCCAACCATTGACCTTCTGGTTTAGAACAACACCCAACCGACTGAGCCACACTGGCCAGGGCTGTACCACATTTTTAAAACCTCGAAATAATTGTATGAAATACTGTTCGCCTCATTTCATAAAGAAAATGGAGCAGAGAGATGTTAAGTAACTTTCCCAAAGTCAAACATCTGGACAGTTCACAAAAATCTGTGGGTTTCTGCCCCAGCTGTTGTGGCTCAGTGGAGTGAGCTGTGGCCTGCTAACCATAAGCTCTCCAGTTCTATTCCTGGTTAGGGCACTTGCCTGGGTTGTAGGCTAGATCCCTGGTTGGAGACTTTCGAGAGGCAACTAATTGATGTGTGCAATGTTTCTCTCCCTTTCTCCCTCTCTTCCCTTCTCTCTAAAGAATAAGTCTTTTTTAAAAAAAAACTACAAAAAAGAGATGTGAAGGTCTCCCTCGTGGGGTAGTGAGAAAAGTGCTAAATACATAGTTACACTCCATGTTTGTTAGGTCCTAAATTCTCTTTTCAGCTAAAAAAGCAGAACAATGTTTAGATTGTGGGATCTCACACAAGGTAGAACCGAATTCGAAGCCTTTGCTCTGCCATTACTCGCTGATGTGACTGGGGCAAAGTTCCTTACCCCTAAGTTTACACATCTGTAAAGTGAGGAGTCAGAGTCCCCAAATGACCAGCCTGTTTCACATATTTAGTACGATAATAACAGTAGAAACTCACTAACTAGCAAGTAACAAACGGCCCACAAACATGAACAACTGAAATTCAGACCGTTTATTATCATTATCAACGTCACTGCCGTCATCAGTTGGCATCTCCTAGCCACTACTCCCAGATTCGGCCACCAACGTCGCCGAGGAGACGCCTGCAAAGCTGAGAACTCAGAACCCATGTCCGGAGAGCGCAGCCCAGCCAGGCATCCGAGCATGGCTCCCATGCCCCGCGAGAGCGCTGACATTAGAGCCAGGACCTGGCAGGCGCCCGGGGGTGGGGCCGTCGGGAGACTAGCCCGTGAGCTCCGACGAAGCCGCCAGGGTCTAGGCAGCAGACTAGCGCTGGGTGGGAGAAAGGAGGGCTCGGAACAGTCAGGCAAGTTGGAAAAGGTGAGCTGGACTCGAGCCGCGCCACCCTCCCTGCCCCTCCTGCCAGGATCTCTGCCTCCCTGCCCCCATCCCACCCCCGTACCCCGTCATTCCCGCCCCCGGGCTCCAGCCTGGCTCGCACCGTCTCGTCAGGCTCCATGCGGATCTTAAAAGTCTGCTGCTGCAGCGTTTTGAGCGTGATGGTGACGGCCATGGCGGGGCCCGAGCGATGCGGCGGCCCCGGGATCTTCACACAACATGCAATTCACGCCGCCGCCATCTTAGCGCCCAGCCGCGCTGCAAACAGACAGCTTCCGGGGCAGGCGCTGCGCGCGCCGACTATCAAAGCACGTGACCTGCAGACGCGGTCTCTCCGCCCCGCTCCCATTGACTTTCGTGGGCATGCACAAGCATGCGCAGACTAAACTCGGCTCCGCAGGACTAGGCTGGGCGAGGGTGGGGCGGGGGTGCCGTGCCCTTCTCATTGAGAGAGCACACTAGTCATGTGGCTTCCTGCGAGTAGTGACGCCATGCCCTTAGCAGTGACGTCATAAGGCCACAAAATGGCTCCGAAGTCCCTACTTTGAACCTCAGAAGTTTAATTTTTTATGACATTGAACAAAAACTTTCATGTACTTGTTATAGATACTTGTATTTCTCCGTAGAGTCTTTGTTCGTGTTTTTTGCATGTTCAAGTTGAGTTTTATTCTGGCCCGGGCACCCTGACAGGAACCTCATTAAGCCCTGTAAGTAGAATTTAGGATTGGAAAGGAAACTTGAAAGGTCACCAATTAAAGAAATAAAAATTCAAAAATGCATTTCGCCACTTCTGCTGCTTCCCCAACCACTTTGCTCACTCCACTATCTCCAAGTCTGACCTCAAAAGTATTTAGGATGTTAATTTTCAAGCCACCCGCTACATCAAATACAGGCCTCTCCATAAACTTGCTCTGGGTATACCAATCCTGGGAGGCTTCTCAAAGGGGTGGGACTCAGCCACAGGGTCCAGGAGGGAAGCTTGAAGGAGGCCCATCCAAATAACAAAGACTTGAGGGGCTGGTTGGCCAAAGCTGAAGAGGGTGTTTAGGGGGCCGGTTAAAGGTGAGGCTGGGCTTATCTCCCAGCGACTGGGTGGAGTTACCCCTATCCTGGACTGTCCATTATCTCCCTCTGAACCTGCTCATTTCACAGGTCACATCCAAACACCCTAGCCTGGAACCAGGCAGTCACCAAACACTTCACCTACTGCCCAACTATAACCAAGGTAACCAAGTCCTGCTGCTTCTCCCTTCACTTGGAGCCCTGAGCCTAGAAGCTTCCACCAGAGCAGGCTGGGCCCATTTCAGGGTTTCTTACCTCTCTCCTGCAGGCCAGCTACCTGCTGGACTTTAGTGGCAGCCTTGTGGACCCCAACAGAGCAGGCCTAGGCCAGCCTCAGAAGCCCAGTCTTCCAGATTGTGAGAGGAATGGTTTTCACCACTGTCCGACTGCTCTAAGTAGTCTTACTCCATAGGAGGTTAAGAGGTGCATATGGTTGTGTAACAGACAATATGAGAAAGTGTCTAAGGTGTGGGTTTAAATCCCTGCCCCACCTCTTACTATATTCTGGACCTATCCTCTCATTAGACTGAACTGGTACTACAAACTCACCGGTTTGGTGCAAGGACTCAGTGAGTTAATACCTGGAGTATTTGTAATGGCACTTAGTTCCTCTTCTCCCAGTGCTTTGTAGGGGTAAATGAAGGTCCCTGTAACCTTGTGGGACATTCAGCTAATGCTTTAGTGGCTGAGAAATTAGTCTTACCGAAGTCATCCCCCACCCCCCCCAAAAAAGTCACCTTTGGTTTCCTGATGTCTGTATTCCCCCAGAAGAAGACACAGGAGGAAGACACAAAACTTAATTTAATAGAAATTTGTTTGTAGTTCTTACATTCTCAGTGTGAGCTGAGCTGGAACCCACTGCCCCACCCAGAAGTGGCCCCAGTCCTGGAGGCAGAGGAGGAAGGGAGGGGTTGGGGGGGTGTCAGAGCTCAGGCCCTAAGAGCCCCACTCTTCCTCAGTGCTGGGGGGCTGGGGGTGCCATCCTTGTCTCCTGCTCCCCCTCTGGGTTCCAGGAAGAAGCAGATGGAATCTTGGGCCTGAGGCTTCTCCTCCACAATTCCCATATCCCCAGGTTGGAGGGGGGATTAAGGGATCAGGGGAAAGCAAGGGACAGAGG
>PVKM010029274.1:0-17849 GCA_004027735.1 Carollia perspicillata | reverse complement strand
TACTCAATAAAACATTTGTTCAGTGGGTTAACATTGACACCAGCCACTGAAAATAAAGGAAATTTCAGAAAACAGAATTTATGCAACAGCAATCTTAAGAAAGAAGAACAAAGTTAAAGGATTCATACTACCAAAATGAAACTATATATAAGGCCATAGTAACCAAAACAGCATGTTACTGGCACATAAAAACACACTTGGATCAATAGAACAGAATAGAGAGCCTGGAAATAAACCTCCATATTTATAGTGAATTAATATTTGACAGAGGAAGCAAGCACATACAATGGGCTAAAGATAGTTTATTCAATAAATGGTGTTGGGAAAATTGAACAGACACATGCAGGAAAGTGAAACTAGACCACCTTCTTATGCTACACACAAGAATGAAGTAAAAATGGATTAATGGAAAAAATGGATTAAAGCCTTAAATGTTAGATTGGAATCCATAAAAAGCCTAGAAAAAACATAGGCAGTAAAATATCAGACATTACTCTTAGCAATATTTTTTTCTGATATATCTCCTCAGGCAAGGGATACAAAAGAAAAAATAAACAAATGGGACTACATCAAACTAAGAAGATTTTTGCACAGCAAAGGAAAAACCACCAACAAAATGAAAAGACAACCCAATGAATGAGCGATCATATTTGGCAACAATACATCTGATAAGGGGTTAATATTCAAAATGTACAAAGAACTTATAAAACTCAACATCAAAAATACACAAACAAATAATCTAATTAAAAACTGGGCAAAGAACCCAAATAAACACTTCTCTAAAGAGGACATACAGATGGCCAACAGATATATGAAAAGATGCTCAACATCCCTAACCATCAGAGAAATGCAAGTAAAAACCACAGTGAGATACCATCTCATACCTGTCAGAATGGCTATCATCAATAAGTCAACACACTGTAAGTACTGGTGAGGATATGGAGAAAGGGGAAGGAAACCTTTTGCACTGTTGGTGGGAATGTAGATTGGGGCAGCCACTGTAGAAAACTGTATAGAGTCACCTCAAAAAATTAAAAATGGAACTGACTTATGACTCAGCAATTCCACTTCTGGGAATTTATCCAAAGAAACCCAAAACTCTAATTTGAAAGATTATATGCACCCCTTTGTTCACTGCAGCATTATTTACGATAGTCAAGATTTGGAAGTAACCCAAATGTCCATCATTAGATGAATAGATAAAACATTTATGGTACATTTACACAATGAAATACTACTAGGCCATTAAAAAGGAGAAAATTTTACCCTTTGCAACGGCATGGATGGACCTAGAGAACATATGCTAAGTGAAATGAGCCCGTCAGAGCAAGACAAGTACCATATGATTTCACTCATAGGTGGGAATCAACCAAACTAACAAGCAAAACAGAGACAGACTCATAAATAGACAGCAGGCTGCCAGCTCGCCAGGGCAGGGGGAAGGGATGGGTGGTGGTGGGATCAAGCATAAAAGAAAAAGAACTCATGGACCAAGAGAAGAGTGTGGCGATTGCTGGGGGTAGAGGGCAGGTGGAAGTGGAAGAGGGCATAGGGGGATAAATGGTAATGGAAAAAGTAAAATAGAAATGTTTTTAAAAAATCACCAGTAAAGCTAAAAAAAGAAAGAAATACGTATGAGAACACAACTGTGAACATTTTATAAGATTTGATAACATTTTAAATTCCTTGTTTGTGTTTTTATTATCCCAGGTCTATTTCCCTCTGATAGTTGGCAGAAAAATCTTCGCAAGAAAAGAGCTCCTCATCCAGGGAGCATAGGAGGGGTAGCTGGGGAGGCTGACACCCCGCCCTAAAGCCAGTCTCCCCAGGAAGGGCTGCTGACTGTAAGAGAAGAGGATGTTTGCAGTGACATGGACAAGAGCAAGGACACAGGAAGCAGGCATAGGCTGAGAAAGGACTTTGATACTTGAAGAGTTTCAAACCTGGACAAGCTGCTAACATTGTGTTCCAGGGTTGGGTCACGGGCTGCACTGGAGGTGTATGCATCCTGAGCGAGGACGGAGCAGACATGGGGGTCAAGGCCAGGCACTATGCAGGTACACTGGAGACTGACTGGCAGCTGGTCAGCAGTACTGGGAGAGAACAGGCCCTGGGTGGGTGTGCTAGTGTTGAGAGCAGGGACTATATCAAGCTTTAGTTTTCTCATATGTGCTATGTTCAATCATTTAATCTGTAACTGTTATTGCAAGCTCACTATGTGCCAGACACTGTTGTAGGCCTGGGGAATCAGTAGTGAACAACAAGAACAACAACAACAACAAAAGGCAAACACTCTACCATTTGTGGAACTCTATTCTAGTGGGAGGATACAGACAATAAGCAACAAATATAATACATATGTACATGATTATATATCTGAAAATCATAAATGCTTTGTAAAAGAGATCTGGATAATGAGGAAGGCAAGTATGGATGGTGAAGTTAGCAGTATTAAATGGAGTTAACAAGGGTAGGATTTTTCCAAAAGTGACGTCAGGGGCCAAGACTTAAAGGAGGTAAGGAAGCAAGCTGTGCAGATACAGAAGAGAGTGTTCTAGGGAGAGGACCAACAAAGGTGAAGTCCCCAAGGTAAAGTAGGTCTGTTTTTGAGTAAAACAGGGAGGCCAGAGTGGCTGGAACATAGTGCACCAGGGAGACAATGGTAGGGAACAAGGGCAGGGAGATGAGTGGGAAACCAGTTAGTGCAGAGCCCAGGAAGCCAAAAACAGACATGCCTATAACAGAATGTCTGTTTGAGTAGTCCTGTTGGGGCATGTTGGGTAGTCCTGTATCAGAATGTCTTGGTTATGTTCTATAAATGATTCATATTCTGCAAGAGGGGTTTCCTTGGCCCATGCCCAGGCTGCTCAAATAGACTGTAGGTACAAAGAATATGCTACTGAATTCTGCCATTCGATCATTCTCCAAAGTCCTTTATCCTTGTGATGGGTAGAGAAACTTGTAAGCAACCCTAGGGGAAAAAGTTAGGAGATGAAGGTGATGATGCCCAGATAGGTTGTTTGGGGAATTTGGGGTATGATGTAAGGTTCTGGCTGCTGGATCCAGCCCTCATGCCCCTGAACCTCCCACCTTTTCAAGGGTATAACTGGGGACCCCACAACTCTCAGGAGAATATGACTTCCACTGTGGACCCCAATACAGAAAGAGCCTCATGAAATGGGCAGGTCTCATTCCCCAAAAGGAAACCAAAGCTGCGGCAGCCTTTCTACTAAAAGAATCCTTTTAATGATTAACAAGAGCAGGCCTGATCATGGACTATGATTACTTAGGATCTCTATGAGTAAATGTATCACTTCAAAATTCTTCAAAATACCCCAAATTTTCCAGCTTGGTAGTCAATGACTAAAGTATCTCCTTATATTATAAACCTTTGGGGACTGAAAATATGCTTTTAAGAGCTGTTTACAGCTTAACTATTTTTTAACCATCTCAGACTTCTTATTTTTAAATATGTGTGCCCACTATACAGAAACTCAAGGCTTCCTTTCCTTAAATTTCAGGGATGATAAACATTATAATAAATATTTAGAATTCAGGTTATGTATGTGTTCCAACTTATATGACTACATATAAAATATAACTCTCCACAGTTAAAAAAATCAGAAAGTTCTGTCAAGAGCCCTGACTGGTGTAGCTTAGTCAGGGCTGGGTGTCATCCTGCAGACTGAAGGGTCACTGATTCGATTCCCAATCAGGGCACATGCCTGGGTTGCCAGCCAGGTCCCTGGCTGGGGGTGAAAGAGAGGCAGCCAAACGATGGTTTTCTCACACATTAATGTTTCTCTCCCTCCCTTTTGCCCTTCCCTTCTTTCTAAAAATAAATAAATAAAATCTTTAAAGATATTCTGCCAAGAAGTGGTGGGGGGTCAAATGATTTGGCATTAAGCCACTTTAAGGAGCTATTCTTTCTAGATGCTTATGTATCAATCACCTTAATAGCTATGTCTTTGTTGGAGTAACAGGTTGCTGACCTGCAATCTTATATCCACCTCTGGATTTCCTCTTCTAGATAAAATGTAATCAGTTTTAACTGGGTCAGCTTATCAAGCACAGTGGTTGCCAGTCAGACCACACCCTTCCAACTAGCAGCTGCAGAGTGATAAGCCTGAAGTCACCCAAAAAGGCTTGGCTAGTAGGCCCACATGTTCAACACCAACTTTCCCCCCTGAGACACGCTCTCCTCAGTCTTCTCATCTCAGCAAATGCAACTGCCATCCAATCAGTTATTCAAACTAAAAAGCTAGGAGGAGTCCCTTGATTCACGGACCCCTGCCACTGTGTACATCTAATAAATCAACGAATCCCAACAACTCCATCTCCAAACCATATACAGTGACTCTGTCCCCTTCCTTCTGCCTCTACTGCTTCAGTCCTGGTCCACGCCTCCATCACTTCAGGCCCCACTTGCCGTGACAGCTGACTAAATGTTCTCCATGCTCCCCAGCTTGCCTCCCTAATGGTAGTCAGAGTGGTTTCTAAAAAGCTGTATCAGATCATTTCACTCCTCTGCGTGAAACCCTCCACATCTCTCATTGCATTAAAACAATTTCAAATTCCTTACCTTGGCCTACAAGGCTGTTGCTTGACCAGACTCTTCACCTGCCTTTTTGACTCCATCTTCATCCGTCACCACTGTACTCCAGCGACTCTTGCCTACTTTTATTTCCTGAACCCATTCAATTTGTTCCAGCCTTTGTATTGGGTGTTTCTTTTCCCCTGGAACACTCCCTCCACCCCCTTGTCATCTTAAGGATAGCTCGTCATCACTCTGATCTCAGCTTAAATCCCGCCTTGCCAAAGAGGCCTTCACTGACTACCTAATATAAAGCAACCCCCATAAGTCAGTCTCTATACTATTTTAATTCTTAAGAGGATACTTTTCTTCTTTTTCTTTGTAGCTATCGCCTTTTGTAGCTGCCCATGCCCACAATGTGAACTCTGTAAGAGCAGAATTTTTTTCTATGTAGTTTTCTACTGTATTCCTAGCACCTGGAATAGTCAGTGCTTGACAAGTAGAGAGCACTCCATAAACATTTGGTGAATGAATAGTTTTCTCCACAGGGGGTTGGTTTCTACCCAAGAATCTGGCATAAGTTGGTTATCTTGATTTCTGACTCATAACTCTGGCCAGCCTGTTTTCCCTGGCCACACCTCTAATAACCCTGCATGCCTCCTTCATCAGCAGGAGGCCGGTCACAGGGAGAGCATGGGGGATCCAGCCCAAGTCAAATAGCCCAACTCAAAACTCATGCCCTTTTGTGTATAAACAGTAGCATTATCTTTTCACTTATTAGAAAATTTTATGTCTATATAGATGTTCTTCTAAGAACTAAGACTAATATCCATCCATTTAGTTCTCTGCTGTCTTTGTACAATAGAGAAGGACAAAGTATTACTCTCAGTTTCCCCTGATTTTAGAAGATGTAATGCTATTTTAAATATGGAAAATTACAATCAAGAGCCACATAATCTAGCTACCCAAATAAATAATATATAATGTTTAGCTCTGAATCATGAGAAAAATTAACAGAGAAAGTGATGGTTGAGAAAGTAGACTGTAAACAGAGGCTATTTTTACATATTAGGCAATGCCCTCTATAAGTATTTTGTTTAGTGTTTAAATAATTCCCTGCTTTCTTTAGCTTATTTCTAATACACTATTTTTCTGATTATAAAAGTTATGCGTAGTCACTGAATATTTGGAAAATACTGGTGCAATGAAAATTTGGCTGGTTTTGAGCTGAGAATGAGTTTGACATACATGTGGCATGAGACAACATTGCCCCCTAGAGGTCTGTGGTGTCCTACCAGAGAATGCCAGGCAGCTTCTTTAAGGCCTTAGAGGCTTGTAGACACTGAATGAAGCAGGTCTGCAGATTTCAACAGGGGTTAAAGAGTCTTGTGGGAGGGGAATTGATCTTGGTCCACAGTGGGCTTCTCTCATGAAACACCTGCCTAATAGTCTTAGGCTACTCCAAAGTAGCCTAGGAGGCTGAAATGGAGGCAGAGTCATCATCTCCTGAGAGAAGACACTATTGAATGAGGCTTAAGTCTGTAGTGTCAGCAAGACAGTGGTCAGTGGGAACAGTGTTAGATTGTTCCCCTCCCACCCCTGCTTCACCTCAGCATGTCCATGAATGATGGAAGGAAAAGTGTCACCGGGAACCACCAGACAAGCAGCGGGAGCTCTCCTGGTGGTCAAGCTGAAAGAACACAAAAGGTCAGTGGTTCTGAGGAAGCTTTCAGAAGAGCAGCCTTCGAGTAGGGAGTAGTAGCATGACACAGTGGGAAACACAGGGCAGAGAGTAGAGCCCTCAGATATTACAGTAGAGAAGTTTCAGAGATACACATACCTGTTCTGACTTTGCGGCTTTGCTCACACCAGAAAAAAACTAAGGAGCAGATTCTCTGGACAAGACTAGATATTAATAGAGGGAGTGGGATCTCTGAGCACTAGCATTTGTGTAATTAATGTAAATTTGATGAATGTCAGGTTTCACTTGTTGCTTGGTGATGTCAGAAGCCAAAGCGTTTACACAGAAAAGAAGGAAAGCCTACCTTAACCCAATCACAACAAGACAACTGCTTTATTGTTTTGATATATTTCCTTCCAGTCTTCTTCCTATGCCTGTTTTATACTGCATATACAATTTATTTCCTACTTCAGCATTTATAACATAAACGCCTTCCTTATTATTAAAAATGCTTTCAACTCTCAAAAACAGTTTGGCAATTTCTTATGAAGTTAACACCATGATGGCCCAGCAGGCCCGCTCCTATGTGTTTCCCCTAAAGAAAGGAAAACTAATGTTTCTACAAAATCCTGTACATGGATGTATATAGCAGCTGTATTTACCACCAAACTCCGGGGAAAAACCAAATGTCTTCCAATGGGTAAATGGATAAACCATGGTACCTCAGTGCAATGGAATGCTCCTCAGCAATAAAAAAGATCAATACACATAACAATGCTGATGAACCTCAATTCAAGCGCATGCTGAGTGCAAGAAGCCAGTCTCAAAGGATAGAAGTGCATACTGATGATTCCATTTATATGACATTCCTAAAATGACAAAACTATAAGTACAGGAAACGATCTTGGTTGTCAAGACTGGAGTGGGTGGGGGCCAAGGTATGATTACAAAGAAATAGCACGGCGGGGGTCGGGGGGGGGCGGGCGTTGGGGATGATAAAACTGTTCTGCATCTTGATTTTGGTGGTGGTCACACCAATCTATACAGATGCTAATACTCATAGAATTATGCACTCAAAAAAAGTCAAGCCAATTATATTGTGTGTTCAGTTAAAGAATAAAATAGGCTGAAATGCCTTTAAAACGTAATTTAAAATACTTTTTAAATAAACACTCCAGGGGCTTGTGTCACAATTTATTCACTTTTTGCTCTATTGCTCCTGTCTCTGTATAAATAAAACTGTATTGAAAACTTCAGGACACGCATCTTTGTTCAGATTTAGAATCTTTTCATTTGAGTACCAGAAACGGAATTTCTGAGATTACAGGAATGGCTGCTGTTAGAACACTTGGTATCCACTGGCCAGTTGCTTTCCACTCAGGGTTACGTCAATTGATCCTCCCACCAGTAAAGTGTGAGATTAAGTGGTTTGGACATTCTTAAGTATGTGAAATCAGAAGATTTATTCAGGGTTGTTTGATGAATCATTGTAGGGAACAAAGAGAAATAAGAGAAGCAGAATTCAGTGAGTGTGTAGACCAGGAGAGAATCTTGACCTTCAGACGCGAGGATTATCCACTTCCTATTTTTATGCTTTTCTACGAAGGCCAATTTTGTTCCTTGCCTTTCTTTGCCCCATAGCTTTCAGGATTCATTTGTATTTTCTTATTTCTTCTTTCCCCTCTCTTTTAGGCCAAATGCAAGAGCAACATTAGGCTACCCAAGTAGCCAGGTTATTTTACATAATTGACTAAGCAATCTTAAAACCCCAACTGTGGGAAAAGCACTCTGCTAACCATTGTGAGAGGTGGCAAAGGGCAGTAAGAACGGTCTCTGCCATCACAGAACTTGCAGTTCAACAGGGAGAGTTCAAGATAATATCACTTCACTGTCAAATACCACCTTTCTCTCTACTACATTGCTAATGATCTCGATGGAAATAATACCAACAGATACTATGTAGCTGTTTGAAAAAAGAGCTGTCACTCTGAGATGGACTCCTCTGTTTCACAAAAGATATGAATTAAGCCATGCTTTGCAAGATGG
Organism: Carollia perspicillata; assembly: GCA_004027735.1. Taxonomy (NCBI): domain Eukaryota; kingdom Metazoa; phylum Chordata; class Mammalia; order Chiroptera; family Phyllostomidae; genus Carollia; species Carollia perspicillata. Next base: position 9,588 of record PVKM010029274.1, on the reverse strand, counting down.
GTGCACCCAATAAAATGCATTCCAGGTGACAGGTGCAGAGAGGTGGGAGAATGGAACTTGTGACTGTTTCTCCTTGATGTCCTTGTATGAAAATAAACAAACAGAATTTGAAAACCTGAGGTGAATACGAGTTGACTCAACAGTCCACTTCCCTGCATCAGCTTGCTGGGGGAAATGGAAAGGCCTATTCCCCAAAGCAATGTTCCTCTAACACAGATAGAAATATTGTGTATTATAAATTGTGAAAACTTGCTAAATGAAACTCCTGTTCTGCATGTTTAAGCACCGAGGCACTCTCAAGATATGAATTTCCACTCCATGTTCTGGACGCTGTGATGATGAGCTGAGAATGAGTTTGGAAGGTTCATCTCTTTCCAATAAAAAAGGTTCATTGTCTCTTTCCAACTTTTGTAATAATTATTTCAGAATAGTTTAGATAAGAAATGGAAAGAAACAGGAGAAAAGGAATGATGACAGAACTGAAGAAGAATTGATGAAAGAGTAATAAAGCTAAGAAACACTGAGAAATGAATTTTAATGATGAAGTCAACAATGCCTTCAGCTAAGTTAATCAAATCAGAAAAGCCATTATATTGTACATATGGTGTTCATTTTTTTACAAATCTATGTAGACTGAAAGGTATGTTATGAAATGCAAAAACTTCCTAAATTTAGTGTCTGAACAATTACATAGAAGCTTGAGAAAATAAAATGTGGATATTCTTTTATTGTATGTTTTTGGAACAGAATGGCTATTTTCTTGTAATAAACATTTTATTTCTTCTGGATACCCTCAATTTCTCCTACCAGGTAGCTGCAATGTATCACTTTCTAATATACTATTGGTTTTCAATCTCAACCAGTCTCCAAGTTTACTCTTGACCTTGTAAAATACAATACCAACTTATGAGTTCTACCAGGTGGTTGGGAATGAGTTTTTAGGCCAATTTTGGGCAAAGATCATCTTTTTTCTTACTGATGCTGCATATTATTGGTACTAATACTGCATCTTATAGATTTCAAAACCCCTTACCAAATATTATCTCCTTAAACTTAACCAGAACTTGGATACAGGCTGTGAAAATATTTTTGCCCATCATTCTACAAAGAGGAAAATTTAAGGTCCAAGAGTGACTCTTTAGAAGTCACAGGGAACTAGGACAAAACACTATGTCTCCTAACTCCTATTACTCTGCTTTTCTAGTGTATTATATATTCCATGCTTGAAAATAACCAGGACCACCATGTTCTTCCTGGGAAACTTTCAGGAAAAACATTCCCTAATGACAAACACTTTTGCCCTTGTCTAATTTCTCCTTAAGCCCATATTCTCTCCCATTTCTCTTTCTTGGCAGGTAGGTGATATCTGCTGTGTGGAGAAGGATGGTTATGCCAGCCTGGAGAAGAGAAAGTCCAAAGGCACTTTGGGTTCTGGCCCAGAGCATTACACTGGTTTATCAGAGGATATCAGCAACTAAATGGGCAGAGAAAAATGACTTAGAAACCATGATATAGCTCATGACCTTGTAGAGCCCCACGTGTAATCTAAAGCACTAAGGGTCATGGTCAAGGTCCAAAGTGGACTTGCCTAACCATGAGGGCAGTGGTCAGAGGGGAGTTTTGATCAGCAACAGACCAAGATAAACCATGTTAGCAAGGTCAGCACCAGTGGCCAAGAGGAATAAATAGTAATGCCCATGTCCCAGTGTGAAGGGGCGGGAGAACATGCTTGTTGCTTTCTGTGGTGGTGTTCATCATTGCACATGAGGACACCCTCATTTCTCTTAACCCTGGGAGGCTGGGTCTCCTTCTGAACTCTTCTCAGGATTCTTAGGTATGAGAAGAGGCATGCAAGGGATAGGAAGGAGCAGAAAGGAAAATGAATGGGCAGAGATCACACAAAAGGCATTTTCAATGAGAAATTGCAAGGATGAAAAAAAAATACATGCCTTCCCACTTTCTTTGACAGAATTTTTAAATAACTATCATGATCAAAGATCATTTTCCCTTTGGGGGTGTTGAGGGAGAAGGAAAGCCAACAACACCTCAGTACCTGAGTCTACACTTATGGATACCCATTTGCAGACACTGGATAATATGTTTGAAGGGTGGCAGTGATCTTGTGTTAGGTGGGTGGGTGCTAAGGATCTAGTGAACTTCAGTTCAAATTGTTAGAGTAACCAGACCCCTCTCCCCAAGTCAATAAGACCTGGGCAGTGCTTCTCAGGCTTTGATGCACCTAAGAATCACCTGAGGATTTTGATTCCGTGAGTTTGGAGTGGAGCCTAAGGGTCTGATTTTTTCTGATAAGCTCTATGCCTGTGATGCCTGTGATGCCAGCCCATAGACTACTCAAAGCAGCAAGGAGCTAGGGGACATTCAGATTGCACACAATACAAGTGGTTTTCCATTCTGAGTTTTCCTCTTAACCTCTAAAAACCTTTTTACTTAACATTTTACATGAGCATATTCCCCATGGTATTAATTACTCTTTAGATTCATGATTATTAATACTTATGTAATATTTAGTTACTTGAATATATAGTAATTTATTTGACTATTCACCTTTTGTTTGAACTCTAAAATACTTTCTATTTTTAGTTATCATAGATTATGCTGCCAAGAGCATCCCTGTTCATAAATCTTTGTTTGCTTCTCTGCACTAAAACTTGCAACCATGATAGAGCATTACATAAGTACCTCAGAACTTAAGAAGAGAAAGAAGTATCTAAAACTTGAAAATATAAGAGCAAATATTGATTGAGCCTACATTGTCCACATCCAACTTGGTGATAGGAATTATGAAATACTCAGAGATATATGGGGAGTTTTTCTTTCACTTTTGCTACAATGTATGCTTTTAAACTAGGCCATAAAGCACAAATCTTGAAAGTGGCTAGGATTTCCCTATAGAAAGTGTTTAGATTAGGGATCATGCTCCAAGATTCATAACACATTTTATGAAGGGCAAAATATAAGATGTATAATAATATTGAACACTTAAAGTAATGGGCTATGTCCTATGCGATGAGAGTCCAGTCATGCACTATGGAACGATGTTTTGGACAACGATGGACTGTCTATGTGACAGTAGTCCATTAAGATTTAATGGACTGTAAGTGAAAGTTTCCTTGCAATGTTCAAGGAAAAAGCTTTCTGTCTCTCTCTCTTTCTCTGTGTGTGTGTGTGTGTGTGTGTGTCTCCACAAATTCTCTTCCCTCTGTTTTTCTTCCTTTCCTCTCCATTCTCTCTTTCTCCCTCTTTCCCATCCCCAAAGAGAGGGCCCAGTGTGAAGGAAGCAGCCTGAAATCCAGGAGGAGAGATCTCATCAGCCCTGGCTGGTGTGGCTCAGTTGGTTGGTGTGTCATTCTGTACACCAAAAGGTTGGGGATTCGATTCCTAATCAAACACCTACATTGTGGGTTCAATCCCCAGTGAGGTGCATGTGGAAGGTAACCAATCAATGTATCTCTCTCTCTCTTTCTCTCTCACTAAAATCAATAAACACATTTTTTTTAATTAGAAGAAAAGAGAGATCTCACCAGAAACCAACAATGCTGGAATCCTAATCTCATAATTCCAGCCTCCACAGCTATAGAAAATAAATGTCAGTTGTTTAAGCCACCCAGTCTATGGTGTTTTGTTATAGAAGTCTTAGCCGACTAGTACACAGGTTCGACACACATATATAACATAAAACCTTTGTCTGGCTTCCTTTACTTAGCATAATACTTTTGAGATTAATCCACTTGTGTATCAGTAGTTTATCCCTTTTATTTCTGGCTAAGTTTTAAGGTTCAGGCTTTTTGGTGGCAGGCATCTTGTGGATCATCCTGAACTTCTCGGGAAGCAGATGGTTTCCTTTTGGGACAAACTGATAGCACCAAGAGGTGGCAAGGCACAGTGAATTCCAGAGCCACAATAGGTAATAGAACAGCCCACACACATGCTGTCTGCGCTGCTAACCTGACAGGAGAAGCTGGGTAAACTGCATGGCCTCCCTAACTTGTCACTGTAATCCCTCACTTGTCCCCTCAACTGTAATTAGGATGACAAAACTATCTACACCCCAGGGTTGCTCTGAGGACCACATCAGTTAATGATGTGAAATGTTGGCACAGTCCTTGACACAGAGAAAATGCCTAATAAATGGTCCCTTAGCTAGTCTTCTGAAACTATAGAAGAAACCTGCCTCTCCAACTTGTCTCTAGCTTTCCTGTTCATTTTATACCCGATCTTCTGCTTACTCCCCTCTGCTTCTCAATCCCTAACTGACAAAACTTTGGAAAGAAAAAAAAAGAATACTTGAACTGAGGCTTCCATTTGCTTCTTTGAGAATACAACTCTGTTTCTCTCATTTTAATTAGGTTGACTTGTAAAATCTCTTTCAATATTTTTTTTACTCCCTCATAAGTGATTCTGAACCTCTATCTTCTAATCTAATTGCTGATCTACATACAGTGCTTTGGGGGTTAGTAATTTCATGGCCCCTAGCAACTGACCTTCAGATGTCAAGTTAAATGTGCAGGCAACCCTTTAAACACAACAGCAAGTTGAACAGAGAATAAACCGGTTTTACCTTATGCATTGTAATTAGAGTATGAACAGGGAAAGCAGAATGCTTCAAGTGGTGATAAAATTGGTAGAGGTTGAGTGGTTTCTCTTTGTACTTTCTCAACTCCCTCCAGACTCTTCTGAACGAACAATTGATAACATTTGAGAAAATCTCACCTATCTCGTTTTTTTTCTTTAAAAAAACATTTTAAAAACTTTATTTATGTTAAAAACTCATTTGTTTTTTAAAAGCAGTAGCAAGAAGAAAAGAAAAACAGAAACGGAATGAGGCAGAAGACATGCCCCTTAGTAGTATTTGATGGGAAGATGCCAATTTTGGTTCTTTGGAATTAAATGTTTAGTGTTTTTACAAACAAACAGACAAACAAACAAGACGGTTGAAGGTCCCCCCACCCCATGTCTGTCTTATTACCCACATTCCACCAAGACAGAGAGCACCAGGAAAAGAGCAGAAGAGGACAAGAGAAGCCAAGAGTGGGGCCAGGTCTGGATGGGGCAGTTTTCCCTGTGCACTATACTCTTAGGGCCACAGACAAGAAAAGCCTCCTTTTTGCCAGAAAAGGAGTGAAGAGAAATGGGAAGGCAGGAGAGGGTAAATAGAGGATTTTATTTGAAGCACAGGGGAAGGGGCCAGTGGGTTTTGTACTTTTCTCCTACTCCATAGCCTCTGTATGTAAGGGAAGGGAGGAGAGGAGGAGAAAGATTTCCAGGTTGCACCCAACAGAGCTTACAGACTAAGAGGAGGAGTCTAAAGCAGGTAAAGGAAAGGGTTCCCCTCTCTTGTTTCTGTAATGCCCACTCATCTCACCGTATTCTCCATTTCACTGAGCACTCTTCCTTTGCCTCCTTAGCTGGCATCTTTTCCCCTGTCCTACCTTAAACCATGGGTAACCTCCAAGGCAACCAAAACCAATGCTTGCTTTTATGCCAATAATTTTCAGATCTAACTGTGAACTCTCCCTGTGTTCCAGGACCAACAAGATTTCCCTGCTATTCACTATTATTTGGTGAATATCTTCCTAAATTTTTTAATGCCAAATGTCTTAAACTTGTCTCATCACCTTCACCTAATACCAGCTCCTTAACTTGCTTTCTTGGCTTGGATACCCTCTTTCTGATCTCTGAGGTGAGAAATAATAAAGGCCTATTTGATACTCTTATTTCCACTTACAGAATCAGACTGTTAACGGGTTTGCCATTCACTCTTTTGGAGTGTGTTTGGAGTTCATCTCACTTCTCTATTCTCAGTGTCTGTATCGTCATGAGGGCTAATAAAACCATCCTGAGCATCTCTCATCCAGACGTGATGCCCCACGTACCACCTCACTCGATTCTTAAAGCCAGCATACGAGCAAGTTAGTATTATTCTGTTTCACCAGTGGTCCAGTTCTAATTGCTGCTGTACAAGTTCTTTCTCCTAGAATATCCCTCCACATTCTTACAGAATCTTCTCCTTCCTCCAAAGTACTCAGGGGCCCCTAGATTGCTTTGTTAAGTGTCCTCCAAGTGTCACCATTTCATACTCGTCTCTCTTCGCTAAATGTTCATTGTACTGTGTATCAGTGTCCCAAAGCTAGAAAAGAATTGATCTTTGGCTGCCACAGATAAAATAAATCATTAATTCTCACACTGTAGGAGAGATACATGTTCATGATAGTAAATTTAAAAGGCAGAAAAAATTATCACTATCTAGACTGTTTTCCATTTAGTCATTATGCATAGCTTTTTTTCTGCTTGTTTTTACCTTGTGTTTGTAATGCACTATTATCAAAATGCATCTTCATGTTCATCATCAACATCATTTAAAATTCCTGAATAATATACCATCAAGAGAGCTTATAATTTTATGTATGTTGAGAATAAAGGATATAAAGGATGTGAAGTGAAATGAGTTATCTCACACATAATAGGCAATAAAAAGATTATCACATATTATATCAATTAATTTGTATCTTATTGAAAACTCCAAAAGAGGAGGAAGTCTGTTCATTTTATTTCCCAGACTATTTGAGCAGTACTTTGCTCATACAAAATGCTCAGTCATTTTGGGGGAAGAAACAGGTTTTTTTTCCTTTTCATTATGAAGTTAGGTATGCTCATTGCAAAAAAAAAAAAAAAATTAGAAACTAAAGGAACATACTGAAGAAAAGAATACTCACCTATAATCCCGGGCCTCAGAATTAAATGCTTTCAACATTGCTAATGAATTGCCTTTGAATCTACATAATTTCCAACTTTCTACATGCTTACAGACACACACATACAAAGCTGAACAAATATGTGAAACAAACTTCAGACACAATCCCCCCCCACACACAAACATTATGAAATCTTGCACAATAGCTCCCTCTACAGTGAAATGTTTTTTTTTAATATTTTTATTTATTTATTTACTTTTAGAGAGAGGGGATGGGAAGGAGAAGAGTGGAAGAGAAACATCAATGTGTGGTTGCCTCTCGTGCGTCCCCTGCTGGGAACTGGCCTGCAACCCAGGCATGTGCCCTGACTAGGAATCGAACCGCAATCATTTGGTTCACGGGCCCGCGCTCAATCCACTGAGCTACACCAGCCAGGGCTGAAATGTTTTATCTAGTAAAATAAAAGGTGGGTGCATAATATGGAATAGAGTCAGGCTCTCCAACTTTGTAAACTTGGTAAATATTCTCAATGTCACAAAATAAAATTGAAAGACCTTCTGTTCGAGAAACTTTAGACCCAAATGAAATTATATGCACAATAATTTTAACAATTGTATTCTAGAGCTAGAGGCTCAGAAAGTTCAAGGTTGAGGAATAGGCTGGGGACATCAGCCCTTAAATTTTTTTAAATTTTAAAGCAAATGGTTTCTAGGCTCCAAGTAAAGTAAAACAGAATCTCCAGGGGCATGTGCAGTATGAAAAATTACAAACCATGTAGCTTAGAGCTAAAATGGGAGTGTGAAAGCATGAGGGAAAACCAGGTAAATTCAGTCTTTCACCTCACACTGACAATGAGTGACATGCCTATTTGCTTTCTCTAAAACAGACAACTGCTATTAATAACTGACATAGCTTTTAATTTCATACATCACATTATTTTCACATAGATTTCTAAGAAGTCATAGATAAAAGCACATTCACTAACTCGAGAAGCCTAATTATCTTCTCATATTTTTATCTTATGCAGGCGCTATGCTTTTCCAAAATAGATGTATTATCAAAAGAAGACTTCATAGGTAAATGTCACACTTTTCACTATTCAGCTAATTATATTTCTGCTTTTGCTTAGGATAAGATTAATTTTCCTATTCTGCTAATAAACCATGTGATAGCAAAATACGTTTAGTATTTTGATGCTAGGAAAAGATGCCTTAATGTTTTAAAGGATTGGGAAGCTATTTCAAATAAGCCATCATGTTCATAAAGATTAATTTATTCATATGAAATGTTCAGTAACTGGAAGACACTGATTTAAATAAAATCATTTCATAATTAAGTTATTTTTTGTCATGGACATTTTTTCTTTTAAGAAATAAAGTGCCTGTCTATATGAAGAAAAAAACTAAAATAATGGTAAACAAATATTGATTGGGTCCAGTCAAGTAAGCAGCATCTCTGGTTTCACAGATGTTGGTACCTTGTTGTTAATTGTGTTTAACTCTTTATAATAAAACCTTACAACTGAAATAATAACTTTCTCAGTCTCATAAGCATTTTCTAATTCCTTTATCCTAAATTCTCTGCCTGATCATAACCCTTCTCAAGGAAGAAAAGGGCATAATAGGTGATAAATCTATACTGAAACTTTTTTTTAACCTGAAAAGTTCACACACCATCTACTTCTAGTAAATCTGGAAAGTGTAAAGAAAACTGCAGGCCTAAAATCTTTTAATAAGGTAATCGACAGCAATATGTTTAGGATGTTGTTATATTTTATAAAGACTTTTTTTCACATCACTATGTCCTTTCTAATTTTTTTCTGACTTCCTACAAGTGAGCAAATTAGTTATGGGATTATTTCACATCAATCTTCCCAGTTAGACCATGAGCCTCCTGAGAGCAGGGGCAGATTTTCTCCCTAATGTTTATCACATAATATGCCCTATGTAAATACGTATTTCCAATGTGCACTACTACTTGGAATAAGAAGCCTCTTAAATTTACTGCTTCATTTTATTTATTAGAAAAAAAAAATTTCAAACCTGTAAGGGATGCCCCTTCATCTTATTATTCCAGAATTTGGTTAGCAGAATGTATGTCTTCTTGTCTACCACCTTTCAAGACTGTCTAAGTTTAGATCACACCCTCACATCTCCACTGTTCACATCAGTGAGGCCCAATGTCAGGCTGCCCGCCAAAGTAAGTTCCTACTGCCCTCATCAGTTTGCTTGGTTGAAGGGTGGTAGCCACTACGTCCTTCTCAGAGTACTTGGGGATATAATTGAGTAAAGACGGTGATAACAATTCCCTAATTATAGTAACTTATGCTGCTTCCATCTCTTAAGTAACTTTCTACCCACTAGAACAGAGAGGGTAGTGGTAACTTAAATGGTACAGGGTTTGCTGGGATGTTGGCTTGGAGTTCCTCCTCCAAACTTCCAGAACATAATCTTTTCTCTTTCACCTATCTTCAGAATCTTCTTCCATAAAAGATCCCTTTAGTGGCCGAAGGAAAGCTATTTTGAGCATAAAATTATTGATTGCCCCACAGTTGTCTTAGTGGAAACACTCAGTAAGCTCTTACTATGGGCATCTCTCTGGCTGTCAGTGCTAGTAACTTCCAGAAGCTCTGTGCTCTTAACTCCAGTGCTCATTACTTACTGCAAATCTCACCACATAACCAAAGATCCTCAAACTTTAAGACCTCCCATATTCTCTTTTTAAATGAATGTATTGGAGTGATATTGGTCAATAAAAATTATATAGGTTCCAGGTATACAATTTTGCATTGTCTGTATATTGTGTGTTTATGAAACCAGTCGTCTCCTTCTATCACTATGTATCCTCCTTTTAGCCTCTTCTACTTCCCCCACCC
>PVKM010029273.1:0-17852 GCA_004027735.1 Carollia perspicillata | reverse complement strand
AACCAAAAAAAAAGATACCCCGAATATTCTAGCATTGTGATAACCTGAGGTCTTGCTAGCCTCATGGCTCTTGGAGGGATAAATAAACTGATCGTGGAAACCTGGAATGATAAATGAACTTCCTCTTCGAATCCCAGCTATGAATCGGCTACGCACAACAAAGCATTAATCACATGTTAATTTGACAACGCAATGCATCATTTTAACTTTGCTTTGGTCATGTCATTGCATCTGTGATTTTTTAATCAGATGAACAAGTTTCTGTTTGGTCGTTGTAAATAGATCTGCATTTTATTTTCTATGACAGAACATCTGTGTTGATGATGCCCAAGTTTGGTACAATCCACAGACCATATTCCAGCACTGTGTGTGTCTCTGTGGTGAGGGGCAGGGAGGGAGAACACTAAGGAAATGGAGGTAGAAGATGAATCCTGAAGACTGATGGGCAGAAAGTGAAGGGTCTCTCGGTGGCTTCGTGAACCCGGGTAATGCAAAGCATGTTCACCAGAGAGCAGACTGGGAGAGATAGCAGAAAAGGGCACCAGACAGTACATGGGAATTCAGTCAGGTCAAGGTGGCATCATTGAGTTAAAACTAAGGATCACAAGGAGAAATCCTAAAAGAACACTTGCAGTAAGGGTACATACACACACACACACGAGGACTTAAAATAAATGCTCCCTGGTGCCTGCAGAATCAAGGAACCAGTCACGTCTTTTAGTCCCACTCACTCCATGGGCGATAGGACTCGGGCAGGATTAGGGATGCAACATGCAACAGTGGATTTGTAATCACATCTGCCAGGACTAAATGGGAAAGGACCCACGAAGACAGGCCCAGTCCCCAGAGACGGGCCCCGAGAGTCCGATGACTTGTAATAGAAACAATATTCACGATAACAGGTTAATGTGGGCTGACGATGTGCATGGCATTTTAAATGCTTTATTCCCATTTACTATAGCCAGTAATGTTACTGGTAAGTTGGGTTTCTTTGGGCTGCAAGAAATTTGGGTTTCTTTGGGCTGCAAGAAATAGAACCCCTTCTTCACACTGACATAACTAAGAAGTAAATTATTCTCTCTGTAAGAAGAAACCCAGATGCAGGACAGACTTCAGAATTGGCTTGATTCAGTGCTTTAACCAGCTCATCCAAAAACCAGTTGTCTCTCTGTGCCCACGCTCTTCCATGCTGAGCATTGGCTGCATCCTCAGAGTATGGTGAGATGGCAACCGCAGCTCCAGGTTGCCACATCCAACGTCTATATGAAAAAGTGACCCTTTTGTGGCTCTCTCTTCGGATCAGGGAGCTGATCAAGAGCAGGTTTCCCTACTCCTAAGTGAATATAACTGGGACATGTGCCCGTTCACAAAGCAGATGGCACAAGGCTCACACGAGACCTAAACAACACTGGAGGTCAGTGAGAAAGAAACAACACAACCACGCCCACTGTCTAGAAACCGTTGTTATCCTCTGAAAGTTAAAATGAGGCCCAGGGAAAACGAAACGACCTTCCGAAGCTGACACAGCTGTCAAGAGGAAGAACCAGAGTGTATTTCCAGGGAGTCTGACTTCAAAGCCCACACTGTAGTTCCTTGGCTATACTGCTGTGCTGGCGACAGAGATGAGGAGAGACGGAACCAGAAGAAACTATCCAAAGGTAGCTGGCAGTGGCCTCAGGAAGTGGCCAGTCGATGCCCTGGCAGAGGTGTCCAACCTGCAGCCTAGGATGGCTGTGAACACGGCCCAACACAAAATAGTAAATTTACTTGAAACATTATGAGATTTTTTGTGAGATTACATGTAGCAATGTATTTAATGTATGGCAAGACAACTCTTCTTCTACCAATGTGGCACCAAGATGCCAAAAAGTTGGACACCCCTGTGAGTGTTTTCAGCATTTGAACCCTTGTCGTGAAGGACTATAGTAGTCAGTCAAAGGGAGCAAAATCCTACCTCCTTAAGTAAGTGAGGAAAAGTGAGTCAGAGCATTAGGATTCCAGGCCTATCCACAGACTAAGACACTGCAGGAGTGCAGGGTGAGCTCGAAGGAAGAGAAGATCCAGGCACCTAAGTCCTCGTGACTAACTCCAGGCCCTACCATAACTGAACTTGGCCTGATATTGAGTGAGACCTAGCTCAGGCAGGAATGGGGCTGAGTCAGCTGGCCCATGAACCTGAGAAGCCAGGAGCTGGCTGCAGAAATTGGGTTTTACAGCCCTCATCAATATTAAAACTAGAAAAATGGGGTAATTAAGAGTTGTAAAAGGACCTTGCAATTCCTTAGGAATTACTCAAATCCTCAGTAAGCGACAGTCACCCACCTCTCACCACCACAAACCTCTAATCATAAATGGACTATTAAATAGGCAACTAGAATCATGGACACAGAGTTTAGAAATAACAACAATAATGAGGTCACTGCAGGATATTTTTTTTCCCAGTAGGGAAGCTGACAATTACTCAAACTCTCTTCAGGGACATATTTGAGAATAAGTAACCAGAAGGGTGAAAGGAAAACACAGACAGTACATTCTCACTGCTTCTCTCACCCAGGAGGGCCTTTCTCAAATTCTCCCTGTTTCTGGCTATGAGAAGTCAAACGATGCAGCTTAACGCAGGTTCTGAAAAGACAAGGCTGCTGCTTTCCAAGAATGTTAGTTTTACAGGAAAGGTCTACACGTGTCCCCTCTTGAGTGAAATCAATTATTGTATCTTCCCATGTATAGTGTGCACCCATGTTTATGGCCCAAACTTTCAGGAGAAAATCTCATTTTAGTTTTTTAGTTTAAGTTTTGTATTTATATATAAAACTGATTATTCTTCTTGGCTGGTGTGACTCAGTGTATTGAGCACTGGCCTGCAAATCAAAGGGTCGCCAGTTCGATTCCCAGTCAGGGCACATGCCTGGGTTGGGGACCAGGTGCCCAGTAGGGGGTGCATGAGAGACATCTACACATTGATGTTTCCCTCCCTGTCTCCCTCCCTTCCCTCTCTCCAAAAATAAATAAATAAAATATTTTAAAAAACTGATTATTATATTCCAGGGTATTATTTTGCATATGGATATCATTATTGCTTTCTAGGGTTGCACTTTTAATACATAAGCATACATAAAATGATTAAAAACATTTGTATAGATAGAGAATTAGTACTACCCATGCATAATGCACATCCTTATTTTTCCCTCAAAACTGTGGCCAAAAAAAGTACACGTTATACGCAGCAAAATATGGTATATTCAGATCACAACAAAGCAGCATATGAAATGAAGAGCTGAGTGAGAGTCTGGCTAATTAAGGTAATAAGGCCTGATTCCTCGTTAATTATTTGGACAGTTTACAAACAGCAAGTGTGGGTGGGAGGTGATCCAAGTTCTGTGTTGTAAGATAAAAAGTTTTCAATTAACCTGTGCGATTTTCTTCTGCAGTTCTGTTCGCCGCTATCCCATCGCCACATTTCACACGGCAGCAAGGACGTTCTGCTCTGCGTCCTGCCCTCAGTGGTTGTTATGGCAAAAATAAGGAGAAAAAGAAAGGGCAACTGCACAGCCTTGAACTGCACTTCTCAGGCCCTTGGTGAAGACAGTTGCTTGTAAAAGGAAAAGCTTTCTTTGCCAGCACTTGGGTGTTTGAGTACCAAAAGAAAAAACCTTTTATAATCAATAATAGATTTGAGGATAAAGAGCTAGCTAGCTACCTCCTCCCTTCCTGGAGCACTGAGAGTGAACAGTGGAGGAAGAGGTTGCATGGTGGGGCAGGGGAGCAAGGAGGGTGTGTGGAGAGGCTGGAAGAGACCATGTCACCAATAGCAGAGTTAGTGTCAGAAGGTTCCTCAGAACCTACTTGAGAAAAGATGTCAGTTGGAAGCCTCTCAGGAGCTCAGTTTGTGTCTCGAGACTCTCTGGTCGGCACGGGGGGTATATCATGCTATCGTCTCTACCACGTACCAGCTGTCCTCCTCAGGCCTTCCGTAACAACGCTTATCCACCACAGCCAGTGACGAGCCTGTGGCTCTTCTAGTAAGAGTCTCATCATTGGACCCTCCACAAATTTGCGCAATCTGCCTACATTACTCCCAGTTACTTGACCCTTGTCAATGGCTCAGAGCAATCAGAAGTCCCATACACCTGAGGGTAGTAGGGCCTGGGTGCCTAGGAAGTAGCTAATGTTAAAGATGGGAAAGGCTGTGTTAGGGTGGATGAAAAGACTTCGGATCTCTCTTAAACCCCTCTGATGACGAAAGATCCTTTCAACAGAGCTGGCTTATAGCATTGGCCTATCAAGGTCAAGTCCACAATATCGGTTATAAACCCGAAATGTATCTATAACTTCCTCTTCAGCTACCATAAAGGCTCATAAGATTTGACCTGAAGACTGAGAATCCTTCTGTTCCAACACAAGTAGCAACAGGGAGACCCAACTTCCCCACTGAATTCCTTAAGGAATTCACAACGCCATTGCTTCAGAAAATCCTTGTGGACTTCCAAGCATTTGCCTGCCAGTGAGACAGGAAGTTAACCTCACAGGCCTGTTTCCTCCTCTGAAAAACGAAGGGGAAGAGACAGATGTGCCAATTCCATGATTTCCAGAGTCCCTGGCTGGCCTCCATCAGAAACCTCTCACTTTTATTTATCTCTGTCTCCAAGACTAAAAGCTGCGAAGTTAATTGGCAATCACCAAAAAAATCAAGAACTGTGGAGGAAAAGAAAACCACATCCATTCAAATTGCCCGATTCCTCCCTCCATCACTATTTCAGACACAGCCAACAGCTGGAGTTCCCCGACATTGGGGTCACCCATTGCCTGGAGCCCCTGCCATCTCCTACCTAATTGATGGGCCCCGTGAGAAACAGAGAAGTCAGGAATATGAACTAGAGAGTAATGGTCTTTGCCAAGGTGTCACTGCACGGTTGACAGATGAGTTTTCTCATTGAATGCAGGCTATGCCTCAAATGTGAGATGAATTCCTCCTTCCGCTTCTCCTTGGTTTCGGGCTTATCTCTGATTCCTAGTGACTCTGGCAGATGAGGGGACAGCATTCACATTTTTAAAGCCAAAAGTCATGAACAACAGGGAGCTACGATGGGCCAGATGAGGTCTGCGGACATGCTCTATGTGCTAAATAGCCCACCGGGGGTCTTAACAATTTTTAATTAATTGCACTCTATGACATCTATTTTATTGTTCTAGGCCTCTGAGAAGGTGAGCCTTAAAAGCAAATGAAATTGGAACATTATTTTCCATAGGCATTGCTCTGGGGCAAACTGCTACAGATTTCATCAGATTCTTCTGGAGTCTGTCATGCTTGGTGTCCCCCTCCAAAGCAGCTAAGAATTCTTACTTTGCATATTCCTAATGTATTCCAGGGATTAATGCATCAGTGAGCATTAAAACCCAGGAAATGAGAGGAACACAGCAGGTCCTGGCTCTGCAAGGACAGTAATGTTCCCAAGAGCCATAAGAAATGCAACTAAGCAGGGGCCTGTCATCCATACACGGCGCCCCAGGACTGGAATCTAGCTTTTCCTCTCATTTGGTGCATCTCAGCATTTTCCTATTTTCAGATACCAAGTTTCATTTCTTTTTTATTATACTATGTGGTGTGTTATGTTCTTTTTTTCCTACTAAAATGGTAATATTGGGTTGGCCAGAAAGTTCATTTGGTCTAGTAGCGCTTAGTTGTCTTTAACTTCATTTGAAACCGTTTTGCTAGATTGCATTGGGACACCTGTTCTATCAGCGTGCGTTAAAAACAACATCAAAATTGGTGAACTTTTTTTTTAAGATTTCACTTACTTATCTTCAAAGGGGAAAGGAAGGGAAGGAGAGAGGGAGAGAAATATCAATGTATGGTTGCTTCTCATGCATCCCCTGCTGGGAACTGGCCTGCAACCCAGGCATGTGCCCTGACTGGGAATCGAACTGCAGTCCTTTGGTTCACAGGCCTGCACTCAATCCACTGAGCTACGCCAGCCAGGGCAAAATTGGTGAACTTTTGTGTAGCCATTTTAACATGGAAGGTGGAAGAGAAAATATGCAACATTCGCAGCATATTATGCTTTATTACTTCAAGAAAGGTAAAAACGTGACTGAAATGCAAAAAAAAAAACGATTTGTGCAGTGTATGGAGAAGGTGCTATGACTGATCAAATGTGTCAAAAGTGGTTTGTGAAGTTTCATGCTGGAGATTTCTTGCTGGACGATGCTCCACAGTTGGGTAGACCAGTTGAAGTTGAGAGCAATCAAATCAAGACCATAATTAAGAACAATCATCATTCTACCATATAGGAGATAGCAGACATACCCAAAATATCCAAATCAATAGAGTTATTGGTGAAAATGAGAAATGTGTCTTATTTTACAGAAAAAACTAAACGGATTTTTTGGCCAACCCAATATAACTACATAATCCAAACGAGAGACAGCAGTACAGAAAAGAGGGGGAGACTGCAAGAGGGGGTGGGCAAAAGTAGGGTTAGAGCTGTGAGAATGCAAAACACAGAGTCTACACTTGTGTTAATACTTATTAACTATAGTGTTATTTTTTATGAACAACTGCAAACCTGCTTTCGCCCAACCTAGTACTAGCATTACCTATAGTCCCTGGAGTTAGAAAAATGGGGTTTTGGGGAGAATTTCCTCTTGGCTTCTGCAAACTTGCGTAAGATATTTTACCTCTTTGAGCCTCTGTTCTCATCTGTAAAATGTGGATAATGGTGCTACCTCAGAGAATGTTTCTGAGAATTAAGAGGAACAATTAGAAGAACGATGTTACTCTCCTTACCCGAATCCCATCAACCAAACACAAATGCTGGTGGTATTTTCGTGTATTTCCTCTAAATATTTTTCCAATTAACAAAAATTTGATAGTATTAAGTAGAGTATAGTTATTAATTTTAGCATGCTTTTAAAAATTCTAATTTGAAGTCATTTTAGACTTATCAAAACTTGCAAACGTAATGGAGTTCCTATACACCATGCATCTATCTAACTTCCATTGCCAACATCTTACAATTACAAATTAATGCAATTGTAAAAAATAAGTTTAACATTTGTACAACACTTTTGACCAAACTACAGGTTTTATTTGGGTTTCACCAGGCTTTTAAGTAACATTTTGTGGTGGTGGGTGGTGGTGGTTGTTTCAGGATCCCAGATGGCAATTTGTTGTCACATCTCCTGAGTCTCCTTTAATAGTTCTTCAGTCTCTCTTTGTCGTGCATGAACTTGACACTTTTGAAGAATGCTGATCAATTGTTTGGTGACATATCTCTCAGTTTGGGTTTGTCTGATGCTGTCTCATGATTGGTTCAGTTATGCATTTTGAGCAAGAGTACCACAGAAGTAATGTGTCCTTGTCCTTGTGTCTTATCAAGGCATACAGGACGGCAATATGCCTTCCTCCCAGTGACATCGACTTTGATAAAGTTACTACTTTTACTTTATAATTGATAAGTGTCTTGGGGAAGATATCTGAGACTGCAAATATTCTGTTTCTCCTTAAACTTTTTAATTAATTTTAGTATTCAATGGTGGGGCTTGCCTTGCCTACAAGCAACAGTTATTACTAAGATTTCTAACGATTTTCTATTTTCTTCATTTTTTTACATTTACTCACTGGTATTATTCTGTAAAGAAGAGATACCCCTTCTCCTATATTTATTCATTCAACGATCACTCTATCACTATGGATCAGGGATCTTCATGTTATTATCTGTTTCATTAATTATTTAGTTGCTCAAATTGTTCCAGCTTTAGCTCTTTGAAATTTGTTTTGAGCCCCGTTCCCTTTTAACATGCCTTCATCCTTTTTAAATCACTTTCTTACTTTTGGGCACTACAATAATACTCCAGGCTCACCTTGTATCCCTGCCCCATCCCCAGGGGTTAAGGTATTTTGTTTTACTTGTCTTCTGTTCCCTTACCCTAGTTGCAATGCGTTTTACCAGCACCCTAGGAGCAATGATTTATCTCCTTCCCCTTCCGGATTAAGCATTTATTTCAGAGAGGGAGCAGGGTCTAAGAGGAGTTTTGTGCCTCTCCTGTAGCAACTATTTTTGGTCTCCCCTAGGCTTGTACCAGATGTGAGATTCCTAAAGATTCTTCCTGGTAATTTTAGAGAAAAGCCTGCGAGAGGCTGCAGAAGTTTCCCATGTCTGCATTCCTCCTGAGCTTCATACCATCCACCAGCCCACACTTGACCTCCACCAACGTGCCAACGCTCCCAGCTGAATTCTTGCTGGTGTCTGCAAATGTCTCAGATAAGCAACTTGCAGGTGTGCCTATCTTTACCAAGAATTAGGTTTGTTGGTGGCCCTGTGATTTTAGCTATCTGATGGATTTGAGAAACACCAGGGCCTTGTGTCTGTGTGCCCGTGTTCCTGTTGCAAGGTTGGAAGTGATGCTCTTCCTGACTCGGTCCTGAGTGGAACCCAGGAGAGCCAGCATGGACTAGAAGCTTACCTGGCTCTTCCTGGCAAGTTTTCTTCCTCCCTGGGTCAGGGACCCATCTTCATTAGCCTAACCTTCCGGTTAGCAATCATCACACAAACACGCACAAGCCCCAAATGCTATTAGGCAGAACTTTTTATAATTACAAATTCTGTTCACCTTCGCGCCTCTCAGCAATTTTTCAATAACTGCTTCAAGCTATGCCTGTTGAAGTCCAGGGACATTGCTAGCCCTCAGAGAAGATGTCAGAGCACATAGGGTTGGGAGACATCTGCTGATGCAGCCCAGCCCTGCCAGGGTAGAACAGTGGCACTAGAAGGGGAAGTCAAGCCAAAATAAGGGTTGGCCAAAAAGTCTGTTCGGTTTTCTTTCTGTAAAATGAAAGACACATTTCTCATTTTCACCAACAGCGTTATTGATTTGGATATTCTGAGTATGTCTGATATCTCCCACGTGGTAGAATGTCGATTGTTCTCAATTACTGTCTTGATTTGCTTGACTGTGGAGCATCGTCCAGTGAGAAATCTCCAGCGTGGAACCTCAGAAACCACTTTTGACATGTTTGATCAGTCACAGCGCCTTCTCCATACACTGCACAAATCTTTTTTTTTCCATCTCAGTTGCATTTTTACCTTTCTTGAAATAATAAAGCATAATATGCTAAAAATGTTGCATATTTTCTCCCACCTCCCATATTAAAGTGGCTACACAGAAATTCACTGATTTGGTAAGTTCTTTTTAATGCATGCTGATATGACAGCTGTCACAATACAATCTAACGAAATTGTTTCAAATGAAGTTAAAGACAACTAAGTGTTACTAGAGCAATCTTATGGAAAAAAACAAATGAGGTTTTGGCCAACCCAATACTTGAGTTCAAGAAATATTGGGTGCCTGCTGTGTGACAGGTGCACACTGGTTAAGGGGACCATGTGGATTGGAATGACGAAGGTCTTGGTTCCTCTACCTACTGGTCTGACACATAAATGATTGCAATAAATTGAGATAAACAGTGTACCTGAGGTATGTGCAAATGTTATAGGACAATAGGCAGGAAGCAATCATTTTTTCTGGGGAGTTCTCAGGAGAACAGAGAGGAGGGAAGGCAGACCCTGAGATTAGGGTATGAGGATAAGTCATTTATTTGGGAGGTGATCCCAGACACCAGTAGGGAAGTGGGACCAGAGACAGCGAAAGGAAAGATAGAAGCATCACATCATCAAGATCAATTGTACTGGGAAATCTGGGGCCCCCAAGCAACATACACCTAGGGGTTATTCAGCCCAAAAAGCAATCCTGCTGGCTATTGGTGGGGACTGCTGAGTCCTGGGAAAGGAGCCCTAGGTTAGCTCCCCCGTGCTGGCAGCCAGCATCGCCCAGAGGCAGAAGGGACTTTGTGGCCAGAGAAAGCGCTCAGGCAGAGGCTGCCCCCTCTGGGAGTCATGAGGGCACTCACAGGAAAAGGTGCTGAGGGCACAGGGGTGGGCTGCTGACAGCATCGGGGGCAAGATGTGGCATTTGAATTGCACCTTGAAGAATGAGTAGCACCCAAGAAAGAGGAAGCCCACAGGAAGAAGAAAGGGCAGGAGCAGAGAAGGAAAGACGAACTTGTTACAGCTGTGTTTCAGGAAAAAAAAAAGTTAGAGGGGCTAGAATGAACGGAAACGGGATGGGGAAAGCCAGAGTGTGGAGGACTTGGTGTTTACTCTGTAGGCAACAAGGACCACCAGGAAAGGGCAGGTGGGGGAGCAAGAGAGAGCTGAGGAAGGGGGCGTGGCCAAGGGTATCTCGTGATGTGTTTTCTCTCCCAGGCCCACATGCTTTCAGATTGCCTCTGCACTGTGTCTTACCCCAAGCGAGGACCTGGGTGTCAAAGGAAAATATAGCAAGGTCTGGTTCTTGAGGAGCCGAACCCCTGGGTTGTTCCCTCCTACCGCCTTGAAAGAAGAGATCGTGTCATTCTTTTCTTCACTCCCAGGGAGCCTGCAGCATGCCTGGCTCAGAATAGACCCTCACCACACGTTTGTGAGAGAATAAACTAAAGTAGGTTATCACCCCTCAACCATCAAAGCAGAAGGAAAGCGCATCCAGACTCACAGTACTTACGAGGCAGCTGTGGGACATAATAATTAATAATAATAACTACCATTATGTGTTTGAAGTGTGTAGCTTAGGGAGGCAAGGAAGCAAAGCAAATGAGTAAGTGGCAGAGCTGGGATATCATCCAGGTCTGTCTGTTTCTGAAGACCAGGCGCTTATCAATATACCATGGCTTCTTCCACAACCTCTCCGTATTTTAATAAAAATTCCCCAACCAACTGTGACAGCTCAGCCAGCCAGCAAAGAAACCCGGCGTGCTGGGCAAGCTCCCCTCTCAGGTCTCACAGCAGTGCGTCTGAGACATGGAGAGGCCTGGGCAGCTCTCCTGTCTGCGCCCCCGCCCCACCTCTGCCTCTCCAGGGAAGGGGACTTGGACAAACAGCTGCCCCTGTAGAAGTGACCACAGGGTCAGCCCTGCTGTCTGCACCCTGTTTCCCCAGAGCTCAGCGTTCCTAATGGGCAGTTTGTCTACAAGATTCAAGGAGCATTTGTGTCCTTTGGGCAAACAGAGGCCTTTTTTAAAAAAATAAAAGTAAGAAAAAAATTTTTTTTTCCTCAGGCAGTTCCTAATGAAATAGGACTTGTCGCTCTGTGTATTTGGTTAAAAAAAAATTCCCTTCAGCCTAAATAAACCTTGGCAGCTTCCCAGGAGTCACTGCAGCCTGTTGACTAAACAAGGAATGTTTAAATTAGTATTTCTTAGCTCTCTTAGCAGGCAATAGTTTTCTTTTTTAACTAAAATAAAAACAATTTTGATTTAATGCTATAATCCTGGACTTCAGCGGTCCATATTTTCTTGTTCTTCCAACTGGATTCTAAAGAGAAATTGATGAGAGTAAAAGGCAGGACTTAGGCTGATTTGAAAATCCATGTGTTAAATATCAATGCACATAAACACTGCACATTATGCGGATTATGATTCCACAAGTCTGGAGTACGGCCCGAGAGTCTGCATTTCTAACCAGCTCCCAGATGACACCATTGCTGGTGGCCTAAGGACTGCACTCTGGAACTATCTGACTGTGCCACAGTTGCACAAAAGCAGCCAGAGACAATCCGCAAATGAATGAGCATGCTGTGTTCCCACTACATTCTAGCATTTACAGAATTAGACACTGGGCAGGGTTTGGTCTGCAGGCTGCAGTTTGCTGAAACCTGGTGGAGATGAAGGTTTCCTGGACATACAAACGTGCCCACTTACAGCAATAAATCTTCTTTAAAAACTTTGGGTTAGAAAGCATATATAATATCTTCAAAGACCAATAATAACAAATAATCCTTAAAAATAAGCTCTGAATGGCAGGGATATAGATGTTTTATTTTTTTTCCTTTTTGCATACTTTTTGTATTTCTTTTTTTTTCTGGGAAAGTGAGATGTCAAATGCAAAAGGGTATTTTAAGTTGAAAAGTAATAGCACCCTGGAGAGACACTATCTTGGTACCTAGTTAACAATGACACTCAAATCTTCTAGTTTGGGCTATTGTCATCTAACTCAAAAACTAAAAATGCTACATTGTCCCCAGACACAGCAAAAAACTAACCTGCATTAATGGAATAAGCCCAACCCAAGTCATTTCTGATTCAAGTACGGCCTTTTCAATACATACTCCCCAATACAGCCCGATGGGACCCCCGGTCTGTGTCTTTCCATGAGTCTGAAGTGGCGCGGTATTGAATGAGCTTCACAGGCTGCTGAGTGGAGCCCTAGGATGCTTCTCTCTGGGCACATGCTCCAATAAATGTCCCCAATTCCATGATTACAATGAGGGACCATTAGCCATTCACAGACAACAGTTTCAGTCTATGGATGCCTATTAAATCTACAATGGTTTACCACAGTGAGGACATTGAAAGGTTGAGGCCAGATGCTGCCTATTAAGAAAGTTGTTAAATGCTGTTGGCTGCCTCTTAAAGCCTTCCAAGCGACAGTCATGAGACATGGCCATTTTCTATTCACGACCTCAGGTGAGCTCAAGTTGGTGGCGGTTTACACTGAAATGGCAGGCCAGCTAAACAGGAACTCCGGTTTAATCCACTCGCTGTTTAACTTGGAAAGAGAACCCGTTCCAGAGAGAACAGATGAAATTTGACTTGTCGAAGGGTAAGGTTTGGGAATAAAGCCAAAGCTATTTAAGGCGATGCTTATAGGAATCCTTATCATTAAATTTCACTTTCAAAGCTATGTCTCCCCTCAACCCCCACCATGCCCCAGTCACCATAGTGGAGAAACCAGAGGTCTGCACGATTCCTGTCTGGGGCTATGGCATCTCAGTCTACAGGAATGCAGCAAGGCGATTGGCTACAAGCAAGAAGAGAAACAGTGCATGAGCATTCCATTGTTTCCAGCAACTTAGGGGTGAATTGTTCCTTATGTGGAGAGCCAGAGTTCTGAGGTAGGAATAACAGCCCTTAACATTTTCACCGAGCATTGCTATCCTCCTCTCCCAATCCCAGCCTCTTGTCTGGGCCTCTTGAGAATCTCTGATGAGCTCTTTGAGAGGCAAGATTCTTCTTGTCAACAGAGAAGGGGCTCCCCACTGACCTCTGTGCAGCAGGCTACCTTTTCCCCGCCGTGTCCCTTCTTCCCAGAGCAAACCCCAGTACACGCCAGGCTGCGTGCCGGAAAAGGAGCTGAGGCTACAAAAGATTGTTTGCTTTGTCCAGCTAAGAAATCTGTGTTGGCAAAGAAATCAAGCCAGAAACAGTAAGAGGGGGAGGAAATAAATAGGGGTGAGGTGTGGAGAGACCTCGTCTCTTACGTGATATCCTGGGCACCTTCTGTTTTCACCTGGCTTAGATTCTGGGAGGTGGGTGGTAATCTAGATAGACATGAAATAGCATGAAAGGTCCTGGTGTCCGGTAAGATTAGGGGCTTTGGTTCTTGGTTACACCAGAATCGCTGGTAATTAGGCACTGACTGGCTCGTGTGTGTGAAAGCAAAACCATGCTTATGCAGAACATCTTAGAAAATTGTGATATGGTTCAAAAGAGCAGGCTTAAAAAGTCAGCTAACTGCAATGCTAATCTGAGGTAAGCTGTATTTCCCTTAGCAAGAGGTAGGGGCAGTGGGACAAATTTTATAACCAGCCGAGTGGAGCCCGAGGTTGCTTCACTAGGTTGCTGTGGTAACAGGTATACTACAGCAAGGGTATTAGGACGGATAATGAGGAGATTGCACCAGGGGAGACTCAACTGGCAAAGGCTAAAGAGTCTGACCCTTACCTGTCATTAACCAATAACTTGTCAGCATTACACCTCTTGTTTTCTAACTGTCTGCACCGAAACTATTATTTGAAACTCTGATGCAGGTTTTTATTTATTTAACATTCAACAAACATTTACCGAGTTCCCATATTTCTTATTACTGAAATTCTCATTCATGAAATGCCAGCAGGTATATCAGTTGGGAACTTATTAAAAATGCAGAAGCTCAGGCCACATCCCAGCCTTGCTGAATCAGAACTTGCATTCTAATAAGTTCCACAGGAAATTAATATGCATATCAAAGTCTTAGAAGCACTGGATTGTGTGATGAACATTTGTTGTATGAACGAGCGCTCTTGGCTCAGGAGATGGGATAGTGCAGCTTTGCTGTGTTTACGGAGGGAGAATTCCCTCGATGCTGTAAGTCAGGTGAGCAGGCTTGGCGCCAGAGCACAGTGGGAGCGTGGAAGCACAGAACAGAATTCCAATGAGGGAACTAGAAAAGCGGGACCTCTGAGAGCTGAGGGAGTGAAGGCTGCTGCCAGGTGCTATCATCCAACGGTGGATTGAACAGTGTGGCTTGATGTGCGTGTCATTATCCAAGGGGTTGCTTCGGTGTTTGGCATGTAGCAGGCTGTATATTAGGTTCCAGGTGGTAAGTTCGTGTTGGACTCAACAAAATAATTTGGGGTTGAATATCAGTCAGGCCAGGGCCTGAGTTACAGTCAGGCAGATAAACCCTGAAACACCTGGGATATGCTGGTTGGCTCAGGCCTGGGTCATGCGGTTGCTACACCTGCCAAGCCAGCAAGAATAATGCCAGATCCCATCAGTGGCCGGTTGAGGAAGAGGTTTTGGGAGGATCTGAGCTTCCAGTAATATACTGGTTGCCCAAATCAGGTTGTGCCCACAGCTTGGAGGGTCTGAACCTGCAGGTTAATTACCAGTGGTGCAGACTGAGTAGTGTTTAGGGAAAAAAGTGGGGCATGCTGTGGCCCAAATAGAGGGGAGTGGAGGAGAGAAACAAGAATAGCATCCCTGCACAGAAATCTGCACAATCCTTTTGAGAACAAAAGAGCTGCATGTTGTAGAACTGAAGAATGAGGAATTAACAGGTGTTACTACAGCGAAGTTGCAAACTGACCACAGGGAAGGATATTTCTACGGTTCCAGCTTGCTTGGTGTGACTGACTATCCTGCCTCCTGTCACCCAGGTGGCTCTCTGACAAATGGAACATAAGAACTAGACAGAAAGTTTTTCCCCTGGGGCTTCCTGATTTGTTTTGCTTATATTGCTTTCTGGCTGAAATCTTTCGATGAAAAGATGGTTTATCTCAGTACCTGTAAACAAACTGAGGTAATGGAGTAGAGCGGCCAGAAAAATTTGGCCAGGAATCCCTTGTCTGTGGTCAAATAGAGATGCCTTCTGATGAGGCTACACCAAGTTTATAAACATCTGCTATTGTCTGCCAAAAATCCAGCTCCTCATTATTCTTAGATTCATCACTTCCCCACTGTCATTCTTGGGTAACTGCTCCTTTCCACGCTCCAACTGTGGTCTTCCATAGGTTCCTCCACTCTGGGTTCCAGGGATGGGAACCACATTTTTTCTCGCCACAATGATTGGCTCAGGTTGGGCATGTTACCCAGGCACAAGGCAATCAGCCAAACTCATTATCCTCTCTTCTCCCAGCTAAGTACCAAGTTGGTCTACTGAGACTTAATTCTGGAACTTCTCTGACACTGATAAGAGAATCTTTCTGATGGACTGGGAACTGGGAGAATATACTCCTGGTGTTCCTGAGAACCAGTGTGGGAAGCAGAGCTGCTTGGAAATAAAGCCATGATAAAGAGGAAACCTCAGAGAAGTGAGAGTAAGAGAGAGAGGCAGGGAAAGACAGAGAAAGACTGGGAAAGAAAGGGTCCTGTTGCTGCCTCTGAGCCTTTCTGTTTAGCAATGTCCTACCTTGAATATTTCAATTACATGAGCTGATAATTCGCTTTCAGTCTTCGAACCAGTTGGTATTCCATCTCTTGCAAGCCAGTGTACTGTGCTATCAGCAGACCCTTCCGACACAGTCCCACTGGGACAGGCATTTTCAAGGCTGGATGTCCTCAAGGAGGTGGTGCCAGCTGGGTCGTTTTAAAAATTAGGAAACAACCTTAAATGATCAGCAAGATTGCCCTTCGACCGTTAGGAAATGACAGGTTAATAAGACCAATAGTTTCTAGTCATTTAATGTTTCCTGGATCTCTGCATTGAACTAAGTTTTGGCTCATATGTTAGCACCTTCTGATAATACAGTAAGAAAAGCACAATTATCTCAGAAAACTGATGCTCAGAATGGTTAAGTTATTTACCTTAGGTCACACAGCCAGTGGTATATCTCTTTCACTTTGGAAGAAGGAGAAGCTTCAGTCTACTGATTTTTTTTCTATTGACTTCTAAAGAAAAAATGTCCAATTGAATTTTGAGCCATTTAATTAGAAAATCTTATCTGAGAACTCATTACCTATCAAGGAGTTTCATGAGCTGGGTTATCAAAGCACTTTATGGAAACTTAGGTCCCAGTAAACATCTTTTTAAAAAATAGGCTGTATTTCTGGGTAGCTTGGGCTCCAGGAGTAGAAGAACCATTGAAATGCGAGTGCAGTCTGCATTTGTGCTGTTGAAAAGAATGAATAGGACAGTTATTTTCTATAACTATTAAGGTATCCATTGGTGATCCATACAAAGCAGACACTAGGAACTACAGGCAAGATGTGACCATTTCATAAGGCACACAGAGTCCTGGACAGTGTGGCTCAGTTGGTTGGAACATCGCCCCATAAATCAGAAGCTCACTGGTTTGATTCCCAGTCAGGATACATGTCTCGGTTACAGGTTTGGTCCCCAGGGAGGTGCATACAAAAGGCAGCCGATCATTGTTTCTCTTTGGCACGGATGTTTCTCTCCCTCTCTCTTTCCCTCCCTTCCTTTCTCTCTAAAATCAATAAGTATGCCTGGGGGTGAGGAAAAATAAAATAAAACACACAGAGAATTCTAAAAATCTCATAATGTTACTAATCTTATTTCTGCAATATAAACTAAAGGTTTTGCTTGGTGGGGATAAAAAAAGCAAGAGTAAAGAAGTCATGCAGAATCTAAGTTTTCTCCTTGGGTCTGGCTGGTTTGTTTTTGTGGTTTTATTTGTTTAGGTTGTTTTGTTTGTTCGGTTGGTTTTTCCCACTAGCTACTAGCTTCTTCACATCTGTGAACCTCAGTTCTCTTCAATAGTGTCAGCTGTAACCTCTTTCACAGTGGCTGTCGCGGTGTCTAAAGGGACATATGGAAAACACCTTGCACAGGGCATGCCACACGGTAGCCACTCAACACACCTCTCCCTCCCCAGTGGAAAGATACTCAGACTTATGAAATAAAAATTTGGGAACTATCCTCATAAACATATTGCTCCCAATAAATCTAGGACTTCTTTAATTTTATCTGATTAACCTTTGAATGAATGTAAGATCTTCTGTATAAAATATGATTTGTCAACCTCCTATTTACTCGTGTGCTTATTCTTAATCCACATAGCTCAGTAAAACTTTTTCACATAAAAATGCTAAAGATGAGGTCAGAATTTTGTTTCCAAGTTGGCGGTTTTCTTCTATTGTTTCTAAGGGAAAAAATGAAAACTGATGTACTATAGATGCATTTGAGGCTGAGTGATGGAGTGAATAGGATAAAGTGGGAAAACAAATAATGTTGTTACGACATTTCCTATAATAGCATTACAAATATTGAAAATCTAGAAGAGAAAAGAAAACACGCTTTACCATTAAACAATATGAAGAATGTTGACTCTTGAAGCCATTGTGTGATGTAGACTGAACTATGTTTCCTATCAGACACCGAGTTAGAGTTAGCCCATGAGCCAACACAGTCCAAATTCTAGAATAAGAAAAGGGGGGGTGAAAGAGTTGAGTAGATATTTGGCGATGTAGACAAAGCCCAGTGCTACCTCAACTGACCAATAGGAAGATGACTGACTGGAAGATTTTGTTAACTTTCTCAGAGGAGTGCTGGTGGTGGTGGTGGTGGTGGTGGTGGTGG
>PVKM010029272.1:0-17856 GCA_004027735.1 Carollia perspicillata | reverse complement strand
CCTCTCCCCCACTCTCTCTCCCTCTCTCTCCCCAACCCCCTTCCTTTCCCTCTAAAATCAATAAACATATCCTCAGGTGAGAATTAACAAAAAATACTTGCTAGTAGAACAAAATTGTTCAGAAGTGTCCAGTGCCCTTTTTCTCTGTCATTTAGTTGGGCACAAACGATGTCACCTTTCAAGACACTTCAAAACCAGTAAACAAGCAAACCTAAAAAGGCTGGGCAGTCCTGAACACATCACACTAATTTGGTAGTCTGATGCCCCGGAGAAAATGCCAGAAAGATGGTTTCCAAGCAGCTAGACCGACTCCAGAGTGCTTGACATGAAAAGCTCACCACTGCTGGAAGGACCTGCAGGACGCTGGAAAGCTGGCTGGACAACGACCCTGTGGAGAGGAATTCGGGCTGGGAAGAAACTAAGACGGTGGTTGCTTGAATGGGGTTTGGAAAGACTGAGTCAGGGCAGCCCCGCTGTTTCTAAAAACCCATTAGCAGTGTGCGTGAGGGTTGCAGTTGCTCCACGCCCTTAGCAGGCCATTGCTTTGGTCAGTCTTTTCATTGCACTCGTGCTAATTGCTGCATAATGATGTTTCTTGTGATTGAATATGCATCCCTCTGTTGACTATGCATCATTAGTCATTAATGAGCATCTTGTATACACTTGTTTGTCATTTCTGTCTTCTTTGGTGATATGTCTATTTAAATATTTTGCCAATTTTAAATTATTTTTAATTTTACTTTTCGATTACAATTGATATGCAATATTATGTTGGTTTCAGGTGTACAGCAGTGATTAGACTTTTATACACCTTACAGGGTGATCCCCCGGTGAATCTAGCAATCTTACACCACACAGTCTTTACAATAGTAATTTCTACTCCTTAATTACTTTCTTGTGCCCATTTTTTAATTGAGTTGTTTGATTTGTTACAGAGTTTTGGGAGTTCTTCACATATTATGGATACAAGCCCATTATTAAATATATGATTTGCAAATGTTTTCTCCCAGTTTATAGCTTATCTTTTCATTTTCTAACAAAGGCTTTTGCTTTATTTTGAAGGAATGCAGTATATCAATTATTTTTTTCTTTTGACATATTTAATTTTATTTTAAAATAATTTAATGTGAAATTGACCATACAAAAATGTGCAGAATATGTATGTGTAGTGTTTTAATAAAATTTATAATATTTACATTAAGCTTAAGAAATAAAACATTGATCATTTTTACATATATTCTATTGATTATGCTATTACAGTTGTCCCATTTTTTTCTCCTTTATTCCCCTCTGCCCTGCATCCCACTCCCATCGTCATTCCCCCCTCTTAGTTCATGTCCATGGGTCATATATATAAGCTCTTTGGCTTCTAACTATTCTTAACCTCCCTCTATTTTCTACCTACCATTTATGCTTCTTATTCCCCGTACTTTTCTCCCCATCCTCTCCCCCCCACTCCCAGCTGATAACCCTCCATGTAATCTCTGTTTCTGTGATTCTCTTCCTGTTATAGCTGTTTGCTCAGTTTGTTTTTGTTTTTGTAATTTTTAGGTTCAGTTGTTGATAGTTGTGAGTTTGTTGTCATTTTACTGTTCATATTTTTGATCTTCTTCTTTTTCTTAGATAAGTCCCTTTAACATTTCATATAATAAACGCTTAGTGATGATGAACTGCTCTAACTCGACCTTATCTGGGAAGCACTTTATCTGCCCTTCCATTCTAAATGATAGCTTTGCTGGATGGAGTAATCTTGGATGGCGGTCCTTACCTTTCCTGACTTGGAATACTTCTTACCAGCCCCTTCTTGCCTATAAGATTTCTTTTGAGAAATCAGCTGATAGTCTTATGGGAACTCCTTTGTAAGTAACTGTCTCCTTTTCTCTTGCTGCTTTTCAGATTCTCTCCTTATCTTAATCTTGGGTACGTTAATGATGATGTGCCTTGGTGTGTGCTTCCTTGGGTTCAACTTCTTTGGGACTGTCTGGGCTTCATGGGCTGCCTGGATGTCTCTTTCCTTTGCCAGATTGGGGAAGTTCTCCTTCATTATTTGTTCAAATAAATTTTCAATTTCTTGCTCTTCCTCTTCTCCTTCTGGCACCCCTATGATTCAGATGTTGGAACGTTTAAAGTTGTCCTGGAGGTTCCTAAGTCTGTCCCCTTTTTTTGAATTCTTGTTTCTGCATTCTGTTCTGGTTGAATGTTTCTTTCTTCCTTCTGCTCCAAACCATTGATGTGAGTCCTGGTTTCCTTTCCATCACTGTTGGTTCCCTATACCTTTTCCTTCATTTCACTTTTTATAGCCTTCTCTTTTTCCTCTATTTTGTGACCATACTCAACTATTTCTGTGAGCATCCTGATTCTGTATCTGATAGGTTGTCTGTCTCTTCATCACTTAGTTCTATTTTTGGAGCTGTGATCTGTTATTTCATTTGGGCCATACTTTTTGGTTTAGGTACACCTGGTATATAGTAAGAGGCAGGGCCTTAGGTATTCTCCAGGGCAGGGCAACCCAGGTCACTGCACTGTGGCACTACACGTTGATGAGGGTCTGAGAGGAAACAATGCCACTTGCTCAGCTCTTGGCAGGGTTTCAGTCACTTCCCCTGCTACCCACAAGCAAATTGGGCTTTTCTGGTGCTAATACCCAGGTGTGTGGGTTTGTGTATGTCTAGGACCCTGTGGATCTCTCTGACTAACTCTCCTGTGAGGCTGGAAGTCTCTCCTCCTCCTGCAACTCCTTCAGCATTTTACAGCCAGAGGTTTTGAGGCTTTAGTTCGCCACACTGGAACCCTGGGTTATTCCGTCTGCCTCACTCCCCAGTCATTCCTCCTGGTTTATCCACTTTCAAATGTGGGACTGCCAGCCACCGCCTCACTCACCCAGTGCTCCAGTCACCACCTTGCCTTGCATTCTCTCCACCCCAGCTTCCTGTCTCCACCCCTCTTACCAGCCTGAATGAATGTTTCTTCTTTAATTCCTTTGTTGTCGGACTTCCATACAGGTCAGTTTTCTGGAAGTTCAGGTTATTTTTTTGTTTTAAAGTCTGATGATTTTCAGTATTTTATAATAAATGTTTAAATCAAGCACTGTTAGTTCTCCAACTTTGGTTTTTGCAGAATTGTTGTGCTTATTCTAAGTCCTTTGCAACTCCATAGAGGTTTTAGGATCCGTTTGTCAATTTCTACCAAAAACTCTGCTGAGATGGACTTTACAGATCAATTTCCTAAGAATTTACACCTAGACAATATTGAGGCTTCTGGCCCATGAGCACATTATCTATCTATTCAGGTTCTCTTTAATTTCTCTCAGCAATGTTTTCAATGTCTAGATCTTGTCCATCTTCTGTCAATTTCCCTGTATTTGCACTTCTTGATACTATTATAAATGGTATTTTTAAAATTTCAATTTCCAATTGTTCATTGCAAGTATACAGAAATATAGTTGACTTTTGTACATTAATCTCATATCCTGAATCTTTACTAAATTCACTTTTCCAGCTCTAGTAGCTTTTGTTGCAATAGAATTTTCTACGTAGCTCTCGTGTTATCTGCAAATAAGGACAGCTTTACTTCTCCACTTCCAAGCTGGGTCTCAGCTCTCTCTGTTTCTCACTGTACTGCAGCAGGACCTGGAGGGTTCCTGGTCCTAGGAGGGAAGCACTCGGTCTCCTGCCATTAAGAATGAAGTCGCTGTAGGTTTTAGTAAATGCCCCTTCCAGACTGAGGGACTTCCCATCAATTCTTAGTTTGCTGAGAATTCTTATCAGAAACATTTGTTACATAGTACCGAATGATTTTTCTGCATCTGCTGAGACCACGGCTTTCTTATGTCAGCATTTTACAAGTGCGAGTGAAGTGTGGAATGCTCGCTTCCCTTTTCATATCCCTTTAACCTCTGTTTAGAATACAATTGTCTTCAATATTTCTTCTACGTACATTTAGAACCACTTTAGACAATGTTACAGTGTCTGCCTCAACCGTCATCATAATTTAGAAAACTCATGAGGGAGAGGAAAGTCTATGATATTTATCAGTATTTTTGCTTATTGTGTTCTTTCTTCCTTACTGATCTTCCCATAGTTTTTCTTTCATTGTTTTCTTTCTGTTTGGAAAGCTTCCTTTAACCATGCTTATACAGTATATTAGCTGGTGACAAATATTCTAAGTTTTTCTTTCTCTGCGAATACCTTGATTTTTCTTTCAGCATTTAAAAATATTCTGGCCTCCATGGTTTCTAATGACAACTCGGTGTCATTCAAACTCCCTCCCCGCGTCAGAGGTGAAGTGTATTTTTTTTTCTTTATCTTTCAGAAGTTTGAGTGTGCTATGTCTTGATATGAATTTTGGGGGGTTTATTCTGTTTGAGGTTTGTTCAGCTTCTTAAATGTGTCGAGCTTATGTTTTTTGGCAAATTTGGGGAGTTTTAAGTCATTATTTAATTCAGCACTTTTCTAATTCTTGCCCCTTTTCCAGAACTCCAATGTCACACAAGTTAGATCTTCTAATGGAGCTCCTAGGTCCCTGAGCCCCGTGTTGATTTCTCTCAGCCCATAGTCTTCTCCCTGTGTTGTGCAGATTGGTGCCTGCCGTTGTGCTATCTTCCAGCTCACTGTGCGTCCTCTCTGTTCTGCTGCGGAGTAACTCCATGGAGGTCGGGGGTTATTGTTGTTCCTTGGGTGACTGTTTTTCAGTTCTAAAATTTCTATGTGGCTCTTCTTTCTATTTTATCTTTCTTGTCTGGGACTTTTTTTTTTTTTCACTTAAGAGTATTTACCATTGCTCTTTGAAGCATTTTTACGGTGTTTGCTTTAAAACATTTGTCAGATTATTCTAAGATCTGTCATCTTGGGGTTGGTGTTTATTAATTGGTTGTTTTCATACACTTTAAGGTGATCCTGGTTCTTGGCATGGTGAGTGATTTTCTATAGAAACCTGGACGTTTTGGGTATTATGTGATGAGACTGTGGATCTTATATTAATCTTCTCTGACACCGCTCTAGCAGGGGAGGTGGGAGTGGTAGGGAGCTGCCTCCGCACTGCCACGTGGGGGTGGAAGTCCAAGTCCCCCAGTCAGCCTTTGTCCACACAGGGGTACGGGGGAGGAAGGCGCCTCCACCATACTGCTCGATGTGGGTAGAAGGTCCAGCTCTCACAGGGCCTCCGCTAATAGTTCTCTCAAATGGAGGGGTCAGAGTGCCTCATGGCTATTGCTCACATGACCTCATTACCCCTGAGAGGTGGAGCGAGTCTTGGCTCCCCCAGGCCTCCTCTGTACCACCTGGTGGGGAAGGGGAGACAAGTGCTCTGGCCAGCAGAGCGGTCAACAGGGACTCGGCCACCTGTCTGGAGCAAATGGGTGAGGGGGACAAGAGGCGCAAAGAATGACAGCAAGACAGTAAGTTCTGATCAAGCTGCAAAATTTTATTTTCAGGCAAAGACTTATATAGATGGGGGAAAGGGGAAGTGTGTCGCTACTTGATTGGTGAGGGGTACACAAAGGAGCACTTGATAGGTTACTGCATGCATGCCGGGGTACGTGTCCTATACTCTGATTGGTAGCCTGTGTTCGTACTCTGCGCATGCTCTTGGCAGGGCCTGGGCTAGCTGTAACTGGCAACAACAGGAAGACCAACCGCTGTGTCTTGTAGTTTCTGAGGAGCATAAACCCCCGAGCTGAATGCCGAAAGGCCAGATTCTGCCCAGCCCAGGTTCCCGACAGGCGAGCCCTGTTACTGCTGAGGGTGTGAGTGGAAGCCCAGGCTCCCCTGATGGTCTCCACCAACACTGTGGAGGAGTTTGTTAACACTTGGGCACAAATGCAAGTCTTACCTCCCTGCTCGGCTTTCTCAATACACCACCCTGGGTGGGAGAAGTCAGAAGATGGGGAAAGAGTGAAATTGGTGGTGGGACACCCAGCACGTATCCTCCTCGCCGTACCTGTCCCCGCTCGCCCTCACAGAGCTGCTCATGCGCACGCACTGGCTGTTTCTGCTCTATCCCATTTACCTTTCGCACCGCCCTGTGGCTGGGCAGGGTGCCCCTGTTCTTACAGAATTCCCCCCGGGTTAGAGCAAGGCTGAAGCAGGATCCCAAGCGGGTCTGGCTGAAAATGCCCCTGCTTTTAGCCATTACAGTTGATTGGTTACTTGATTCTATATAGAAGGAACGAGTACCCTTTGGGGATATGAGTTTGCAGAGGTCAGAAGGATGGGAGAGGTGGGATGCCAGGGGACCTACAGGGCTCTGAGAGAGAAGCCTTGTGGGTGTCTCTGTGGGAGGGAGAGACTATCAGGGCCTGATAGGAAAGAGCTGGGACGTGGGGATTGGAAAAACCTGAGTTCGAACCCAGGCTCCACCCGACCCCCACTAATGGTGGGAGTTCGGGCAAGTTGCTTAAGAGCTCCAGCGTGCCTTCCTGTGTCTGTGCGATGGGGTAGTGATGGAGGCTCCCTGGGAGGTTGCAGGTAAGTACAGTGAGGGCATGCACGTGAAGTGCTCAGATGGTGCCAGGCTCACAGTAAGTGCCCCCCACGCACAAAAGTGGGGGGCACTGCAGACCCAGAATCTTGCCATGAGTGGAAGCACAACAATGTGGCAGCAGCCCCATTTGTCCAGAGCGGGGAGACCTAGCAGGGCCCAGGACCTAGGAGGAGGATATTTGCAGGGACCTGGGCTTCCTCACGGGTGGGATGAGCAAGGGGTCTGGGGTGCCTTCCAAACTGGAGAGGTCACTCCAAGTCTGTGCTGCGGGAGTGGCAGTGGCACCAGCCCGGAGGGAGCAGCAGCTTCCGCTGGCTCTGACACTTCAGCTCTTCTCTTTGGGAATGTGTTTATCCACCCACACGAAAGTGGAGGGTTGAGAAAGGAGGCAGGGCGGGCTTTACAAACAGCGCCTGTTAGCTCCGGTGTGCTTGCCATGGGTACCAGGCCGAGCCAGCGACTCACGGGCTATGGTGCTCTGCACACTCATTGCACCAACAAGATGGATTTTGCAAACTTATTATAAACAGATTACATTTCTTATCCTAATGTGGCTGTTGGCTACCAGCCCATGAATTTTAGCCTTCAGGAGAAAAACAGTTGCACTCCTCGGGGCTCCTTCCAGTTTCCCCTCGCCCCAGCACACACACACACTCACCTTCACATGCATGTGCCAGCTTTGGGCCCGCTGAGCCCCTTTCTGATGCTCTTTCTACCCACCTGTGTACGCTGGGAGTGCAGGACCTGCTATTGCGACTGTGGCAATATTTTGTCTTTTCAGAAAAAGTCCTCTGCATGCCACCATACAGTTCACATTTAACAAACTCACTCTGGCTGCTGCTTCCAAACTCTCTTTCCCTCAGAAAAATACTTCAGTAGTCCCCTCATTCCCTCTCCCAAATCCCACCAGGCTCCCTTCCCCCTTCTGTCTGTTTACAGTCCCTCCTCCCTCCCTCTCTGTCTCATTCTTTCTTTAAGAAAGTCCTGTCCACTTTGTCCTTAACCGAAAATGCCGACAGCTGTGCTTCCTGCCCCGTGTGGGCCTACAGAGTCCCTCCTTGAGCCAGGGAAGTGGGCAGCGAAGGAATGCCCAAGCCAGGCCCCTCAGGGGCCCGGCATCAAAGCTGCAGGAAACAGCTCTGCTTCCCTATCTACTGGCAGGTCGGCCCCATTTCCCATCTCCATGGGCAGTGTCTCTTCCCAAGGAGTCAGCCCTGTTTGCCACTCCAGGCACCAACTGCTTTGATCTCACATGGCAGGGGGCCATTTTCTCTAGGTCTTTCCTTAGTAAAAACTCCAACAAGTGGTGAGTTTTGGAAAGAATTCTAGTCAGACCACAAAGCAGATGTGTGCAGCTGTGGGGGGGGTGTGCCTGCACGTGCCTGCACAGCCACACACAACCACAGCACATGTGCATGCATGTGCACATGGTGCACGCACATGTCTACACGGCCACCGATGCCACTGCACACATGTGCATATGTGTGACACACTCACACGTGCACGATCACACACAACCACAGTGTGTGCATGCACCACACATGTGTACACACTCACACAACATATATGCACGCACATGCACAATCACAGGGCCTTGCTCACTCACACGTGCAGAATCACCACAGTATGTGTGCCTGCATTCACACAGTACACATGTTCACATGTGCACAGCCACAACATGAATGCACACACACGCTCAGACACAGGTAAGCTCATCCACAGAAGAGTCTCTCCAGGCCTCTCACTCAGCACTTCGTTGGCCCATCTGAAAACAGTGCCTGCCCAACCATTTGTAAGAGTCTGTGGTAAAATTCATGCAGGTCAGGGCCACCCTCTGCTGGAACCCACCTGACAGCAGCCTCTGGTGGGGCCTAAGGGGGTCCAGCGGAGACCAAACCCTTCCAGAGGGACCAGGACCGTCTCCAGCGCCTGGGCCGGAGAACTCGCTCTTAACATCCACTGGCAGCCAGATGGCTCTTCAGTGCCAAGATGACTATATTTTGTTACATTAAGAGTAGCAGACTGTGCCATGGTTTATTTAACCGGTTTCAGAACGTTAGATATTTATGCTGCATCCTGTCTTTGGCAAATACAAGCGATGCTGCCTAAACATTTTTATACATCCCACTGCTCACACTTGTGTGAGACTCTGTAGAGAAATTCTCAGAGGCAGAGTCCCCGGTGAAGGGACAAATGTGTGTGTGGCTTTGATAGATGTTGTCAAATTGCCCTCCATCAAAATCGTACTATTCTACAAATACCTAGGATGAATAAAAGTACCTGGCTCCAGACGTCTTGTCGAGCATGTCCTGTGATCAGTCTCTGAAAGATGGGAGACGGATGTCGGCACAAATGGGAACTGCCTTTGTCTTCTCGTGAAGGGTGTCGAGTGTTTCCTCGAATGCTCAAGGGCTTCCTAATCCCATTCTCAGTGTCTCTCCACCACACCCTTTCCCGGTTTCTGTTTGATGGCCGGTCTCTCATTGATTTCTCAGTCTTTCTATGTTCGGGCTGTTTGCACCTCGTGATATTGATTAAGGTAGTTTTTCTCAGTTTGGTATTTGTGTTTTGACTTTGGTTACAGTAGTTTTGACTGTGCAGAGAAAACTTGATTGTTATACAGTCATTTTTCACAACCGTTTTCCCCTTTTGGTTTGTATTTTGTGTTTATGCTAATAAAGGCATTCCTCCCTCTGAAGGGCAAAAGTAGTGATTATTTTCTTTTAGAACTTTTATGGTTTTCTTTTTACATTGAAATATTTCATCTATGTAGTTTTGTTCAGATATGTAGTTGAAGTACAGATTCACCTTTCTGTTTTCAGATGGCTGCCCTGTCTATTATCCGAATACTATTTCCTGAATGACCCTTTCTCCCCACTGATGGGAAATGCCCCCTTGACCCTCTCCCCAGTGGCCTTGCTGGCATGTGGCCTTCTCTGGGGTTTTCACTCTGAGGAGCAAAAGTGATTTTTTTATTTAAAGATTTTATTTATTTATTTTTAGAGAGTAGGGAAAGGAAGGAGAAAGAGAAGGAGAGAAACATCAACGTGTGGTTGCCTCTTATGCACCCCCTGCTGGGGACCTGGCCCGCAACCCAGGCATGTGCCCTGACTGGGAATTGAACTGGCAACCCTTTGGTTTGCATGCCCACACTCAATCCACTGAGCTACAGAAGCCAGAGCTCTTTTTTTAAGAAAAAATTTGAAATCCTCACCTGAGGATATGCTTATTAAGTTGAAAGAGAGAGAGAGAAACACTGATGTGAAAGAGAAACATTGATTAGTTGCCTCCCATAAGCACCTTAACTAGGGATCAAACCTGCAACCTTTTGGTGAATGGAAGGTTGCCTTAACCAACTGAGCCACCTGGCCAGAGCCAGCAGGGCTTCTACATGAGCTACACATAAGCATTGCTCGGAAGCTCAGACCAGGAAACATCCCCAAAACTTTTTATCTGTGGTTTAAGTACAGAGAAAATGCTCCTTGCTTTAGAAATATAACTTTCCTGTTTGTTTAACTTCCCATTCCATCCCGTTTCAACCTCCCCATCACCCCGCTTCCCTGGCAGGAAGAACCCCAATGGTTTGAAGGGGAGCAGTAAAAAGTCCAACATTCGAGCTATGAGGGAAGGAAGCTAACTTGGAGCAGCTAGGAGACCTTTACTGGTCAACGCCTGGTCTGGCCAAATCGATGACACTAAAACGGCTGGGTCTCAGTCACCTCATCCCTCTGCCGTCTCCTTGTCTCCCTCAGTGCTCCCGAGGGGCCTCCCCTAGAGATGGCTGCGAGGTGGCTACAAGCAGCTCAGCTCACAGCCTGTCCCCTCGGCAGCACGTGTGACAGACGTCCACACTTGCCTGCCCGCAATATTTTCCTCAAGGGCACCTTGACTCCTGCTGTCCTCATCAGTGAAGATTTGGCTCCTATGTAGAGACCCACCCTCTGCTCAGGTCTGATCTGTGTCACCAGGTTACCTGCTTCTTGGGAACCCAGCCTTTACAGGGCTGGTCCACTGAGAAGTTATTCCAACTTAACTGAGCTGTAATGAAGCAACTCGTGAGTACGTTTTGTCTCTGCTACAGCGTGTCACAGAGCAGCAGGGTGGAAGGGCTCAGAGATAAACCCAGTGTTCATTTTTCTGTGTTAGGATAACCCTGAGGACAAAGTTAACCCCCTTTCAAACCCTGAATCTGTTGATGGTTACATGGGCTTTTCCAATTGCCCCAGGATTCATCAATGTGCAAGTGTTCATCTTAAAGAGAAAAAAAGTGATCAAATCCAGACCCCATACAGAGCCCGAGACGGTTCCATGGGAACCCCAGAAGATGGGGTGCATGCGTGCCCCTGGGCCCAGACACCCACCAGCAGCTGGTAAAGGTCTCCCCAAGGGCTTGAGTGTGGCCCCGAGTTCATTAGGACCTAAGAGTCCTACTCTTCTTCCTTGAGAGGCAGGCGACGTGCTGTTCCGGAGGGTAACATCAGGACACGCCCTGATGGGACATCTGTCAGATATGTGCAGACAGATGTCACGGCCCCCACAAAACCTATCTCTTCCAGGACACAGGCCGTCATCTTCTTCAACGGTTTCACGTAAGCGGAGCTTCCCAGCCATCAAACGTGTCGGTTCGCACTCTCAGGGCACCACGTGGGGCACTTTGCTCTGTTGACTCGGGTAAGCCTCAGTATCATTTTTTTACTTTTTTAGTCCTAATGACTTTCATTTTTCTTTTTTAAAAAAATCACCTGTAAGGTTATCACCTAGTGGTAGGCACTAAAAAGAAAAACAAAACTTTAGCATTTTTTCAGCACGTGTTTATTTTCCTTTAAAATATCGGCACCATAACATCTATAGCATTTTTAATTAGGAAAATAGTCTTCTACACACACTTAATGTCTGTGTAAGGTTTCGTCTCACAAATGTATTGTGATTTATTATTGGGCATGCCTTTCTGAAGACCTGAGGTCACCAGGGCCCACCCTTTACAGCCACGTTGGGTTTTTTATTGGTATCTTCCCTCTTTGTCCCTTACGGGGTTTGGTCACCCTCATATAAGCAGAGGTGGGGTTTCCCCTGTCACTTTTCTCACTTGGGATCTGTGTGGACTCGAGCGCCAGTCCTTCAAGTGAACGTCAGGAGACTGTGCCCAATCTTTCCATGCCTCAGTTTCTGCTTGTCAAACTGGGCATGGTAATAGCATTTACTTCCTGGAGTTGTTATCGAAGAAATAGTGCATAGTTGTAATGAATATTAGTATTATTATCTACCTATTATTGGAACCTTTTCTGGTGACAAGTGATAGAAACTCAACTCAAACTGGCTTAAACACAAAAAAAGAATCTGTCGGTTCAGAGAATTTTCCCCAAAGGCCGGCCACCACGCAAGATCCCAGGGTCAATCTTTTAGACACAGACGGGTGCAGAGCTCTGTTAACGTCACCAGGACCCGGGTCTCCATGTGGCTCCGCTGCCGCTCCACGTGGTGGCGAGATGGTGGTGGCAGCACTGAGCCTGTCCCCTCTGCCCCAGCCTGGCAGAACCATGGTGAGGAGGCAGACCAGAGCGTGGACTTGGCTCCTACCTCTGGGAACTGGCGCCTGGATGAGGTAAGGGGGAGCCCTGCTGTGAATTTGGAAGATTTTCTTTCCTCAGAGAAGAGCTCATGCCTTCCGGACAGCGAGTGGCATCACTGACACTCCTGGGCATGTCATCCACTCTGCAATGAAGGGCAGCTAGACCTACACATGCAGCTCTCTCCAGCAAGACACGCCCCACCAATGCGGAGATGGATGATGGCCCTGAGCCCCGTCCTCAGGACGGTCCCAGCCTTGACTCTTGTCTGACATCTGCTAGCACCTTCCTGTGCTCCACTCAGCGTGGTCCTGATGGCTGGTAGCTAAGTGTCTGTCTTTACCCTTTGACCCTACGCAGCCTCAGAGATGAGCTTTTCACACCTTGGCGTCACCCTTCCACCCTGCCCAGCAGGTCTGCCAGATTGAATTTGACCTTTGCTTCTATTCCTATGAGACAGATACTCACTCACCCTATCCTAGTACAGGTCTGGTCACTCTCTCACCGTGGTTGTGGGCTGACCCTCCTGTCCCATATGGTGCCAGGAACTATATGGCTAGTGATCTAGGATCCACAGCTCCTTTCTTTTTGCAACTTGATGTCCCCCTTGTGGCACTGCCTTGACCATGGTGCAGTCTCCATGGAACGGGAATCTAGGGGCCGTGCGCCTGAGTGGAAGTAGAAAGATGGCCACACTCTTTGTCCACAACACCTCCTCCCGTGCCCAGAGCAGCCCTGGGCTGAGCTGAGTCCAGTGGCCTCAGAAGCAGCGAGGCAGCCCTTTCCTTCCCCAAAGAGGCACCTGACGGTCCAAGAGTTCCTGTTTGGGGCTGAGCCTGCTGCTCCAGTTCCGAATCGAGCTCTCCCGTTGACTCCACGAGCATCTCTGGAGCTGCCAGCACAGGCCCTCCCCTTCTGCTTGAGTCAGCAAGAGCCACTTCCTTCGCTGTCCAGAGCCCTAGCCAGCGTTCCTGTGCTGCGCCCCATCTTTCCTGGTTTTACAGCTTTCCTTGGGCTTGTTCCTTTCTCCCTCTGAAGTTTCCATGTAAACCCTCTCAGGTCACACTGGCAAGCCTCCTGCAGCATGTTCTTCTTGGATTTGGTTAGTACATCCCGCTTTCTGCCAGGACCCCGCTGTTCTGGGCGGGTCTGGGCTGTGGCCCAGGAGACACTACTCTTCACTCTGACACCATCCCCATGCCCAGATGTTCCCTCTGCATGCTTCCTCTCCCCTTCTTTCTCTTCCAAAGTCACAAGCCCAAGTGAAAGAAGGATCAAAAGCACCACCTGTGACACAGGTTCCTTCCATTTCCTCCCCAGAACATCAAAGTGAATAGAAATATATTGGATTTAGACTCACAGACTATCACACCAGAAGAAAACTTAGAAACCCTCCCAGGTCTTTGCTCAGTGCCATCTCTGATCGATTGGTTATGGCTGCCTGGGCTTCCCACCTGGGAGCTAGGAGAGGTGCTGTAGGGATTCGAACTGTCTGCACGGATGCAGTATCGGGAGAGGCAGCGGAGGAGCTGATGACTGCACGCCACAAACCACTCCACATTTTACAAATGAGAAAACTGAGTCACACAAAGCAAGTTGTGCAACGCTATTCAGAAAGACAGGGCAGATTTGGGGATGAATCTAAGCTGTCTAGAATCTAAGTTGTCACACCTTTCCTATCAATGGCAATGACCTCTCACTGGTGCTGGAGTTCATAAAAGTCCACCTGCTGATGGCATACCTCCACTCCCGGCCGCAGATTCTGTGCTCACCCAGCTGTGTACATGACAGCAAGGCCCGAAAAGGAGTCCACCATGGTGCCTGGGGACCAGGGTAACACTCCTGGCGGGACGTGCAGAATCAGTGCCGATGCTTCAGAGCAAGAGGTGGTGTGGAGCCCAAGGACGGCATCCTGGGCAGTGCTGGCCTGGA
Organism: Carollia perspicillata; assembly: GCA_004027735.1. Classification (NCBI taxonomy): domain Eukaryota; kingdom Metazoa; phylum Chordata; class Mammalia; order Chiroptera; family Phyllostomidae; genus Carollia; species Carollia perspicillata. The sequence goes on along the minus strand of PVKM010029272.1, from coordinate 3,877 downwards.
GCTCCGGCTCCGGATGGCAGCCTAGGAGCTTGCCCGGGGTTCAGACTTTTATTAGACTGCACTTGAAAACCTTCAGTAACTGCTTTCCCAAATGAAAACATTCCATCTCATTCTAAGTGGGAAGAAGACAAAACGCGGAGGAGGGAACCTCCCCAAAATGCTAAACTCGTCACCCTCCAGATGGCAAGTCAGGTGCAAATCCAGACCTGGGATGACTCCTTAGAACCTGCTGCGGGAAGATGGGGACCCCATGCCTTCATCCTGCCTGCAAAAGCCAGCTCCTTATTTCGGAATCCATCCTGTTTGACTCATCTGGGCTGGGGCCTTCGCGAAAGTTAGAACGCACGTGTAGAGTTAGCAAGGAAGCTGCTGCTCACTTCACAAATGGTGAGAAGGCCGCAGAAGCAGCTCCAGGGACTGGGCGGCTGCCAGCACGCACTCACTCGGCAAGTCCTAGCTCAGGCAGGCCAGAGCAGGGTCCCCCAGGAGGAACAGACAACTACTGCGTTGGGGGAGGGGATGCGTATGGATCGGGACCGTTTTCAAGAGAGTCTTCAGTGACCTTAGTGGTGGGACAGCATCCTGTTTTATTAAAAGCCAGTTGCTGGCAAAGAAAGCTGTCTGCCTGCTGTGTGGGCAGGGGCCCAAGAGTGCCGCGGGCAATTCCAAGCCAGCACTTCGAGCTGACATCAAACCAGGAAAGAACACGACTGCTTTTTAGCTGATGAAGCAGTACTTTTTCTTTCTTTCTTTTCTTTTTCATTTTTTAACCAGTTCTCTTGCCTGGTTCCACTGTGGACATTTAGTGTGTGCGGCACGCATGTGAAATTATCTACGCCCCCCCCCTACCCGGCCCCGTTCTGTGGCTACCAAAGGTCCCCTCCCCACCCTTCGCCCCTCCCCCACTCCTGCCTCACTGGCCTTCCCGACCCTCAGGCCCCAGCCCAGCCGCCCTCCCCCACCTCCCACCTCACCCCAGCGGCAGGCAGCGGGGTGGGGAGCAGAGGGAGCCCAGACTGTGGCCTGAGGTTATTTAATGGGTGGGGGTGGGGAAGGAAGAGAAATTGCTTTGTTTATCTTCTGAGTCTGGAAACTACAAAATTCATCTGTTTCCAGGGAAGCCTCCATTTGTAGGTTTCCAAAAATAAAAAATAAAAGGAGGTTCACTTCAAAGAAACTAGGGAAAAGCTGCTGTCTTTGTGAGCACATTGGCTTGTTACTGTTTTGTTTAATTTTTTTAACATTAGGTTTGTTGACGGTAGGAAAAGGCTGTTACTTTTTTCCATATGTGTGTTACATTCTCTATTTCTTCCTCAGTTGCCTTATCAGTGAAGAGGAAAAATATCTTAAAAAACAGAACAGGTTCCTTGCTCTGTTCGTTTCACACATGTCTGGGAAATCGAGGTTCTGTGCATACTTTTATAATCATGTTTTCTGCTGAGCTTCCAGCTAACTTTGGGAGTCTTACACTCAAACTGTCCCACTTTCAGAAATTAAAAATAAATAAATGTGCTTCAACGTGGAATTTTAAAATAATTTTAAAAGCAGTTGTAACAGGCTGGTTGGTGGTCTGTTTCTTGATTTCTCTGGGTCTTTTGAAAATCGCAGTGAACAGTGCCCCTATCAAATATTACATGTTAATTCATTGGCTGCTTTCTAACCCCGCATTCACACAATCAACTTTTCATGGAGTGCCAGAAGATGGTATAAGCATTGAAAAAAAATGTTTTAGAGAGTCAGTGGAGATAAAGGGATTTCAGGAAAAAAGACGTAAAAAGTACTTGAGAGCGTGTTACTTCACATGTGAACATTCAATGTCATTGTCAGGATGTAAATACTCCACATTTCAAGTATCTGTTATTTACCACATTATATGAACAACTGTACTCATGTAAGCTTAAAAATCATGTAAATGAACAATTTTGTTATATGTTACTATTTTGTGCATTCATTTTATAGGAATTTTCAAAATCTTGGAAAAAGATAGTATGGCTCCAAATAAAAGCAGCATGAAATAGTCTACTCTTTTTCCAAACTATGTCTATACGGTAAAAGATATGTAAACCACTGGATGTTTTTTTCCTCTCCACGCTCTGTTTACTTAAGAGAAACCGGAGGATTATCTTTATGGTGAGGGAAAGAGCATAGAAGGCAGTATTTTTTTTAAGGAGGCGCAGGGCTCTATTGGCTGACACAGTGTTCTGCCTATTGTGTTTTTGCTGGTAAATTTAAAACATTAGCTGCAAGTTTTAATACTGAACGTTCCCGCGTGTCACTGGGCGAAATAAAAAAGTCCGTCCATCCTGTACCATTGGGCAAAGGCCCAAGACAAGAAACAAGTAAAACAAAGCGGAAATCTTTACTGCTGCAGCTAAACATTTGAAATTAAGAAAGCTCCAGAACTTCCGTGGTAGACAATCTATTTCTAGGTAAGTGCAGTTTAGCCCCTCAGTACTGAAGAAAACCTGTCCATTCAAGACCCTGGGTGAGGTCCCTAGCTGGTGTGGCTCAGCTGGCTGGGGCATCAGTTCATGAAGTGAAAGGTCACAGGTTCCGTTCCTGGTCAGAGCAGACGCCGAAGCTGCAGGTGTCCCCAGTCAGGATGTGTATAAGGCAGCCAACTGATGCTTTTCTCTCCCATCAATGTTTCTCCCTCAGCCCCCCCCTCCCCCCAAGGTCAATAAGCATGTCCATGAGTGAAAATTTAAAAAGATCCTGGGCGAGGGATGGGAGAGCTCACCAAAACCAGCTTTTGTATTGCAGACAAGTATTTACATGGTTAATGAACTTTTAGTCCAGGAGAGAAGTGATAACCTGGTGGGGTTTTCAGAAGGAATCTAACATCCTGCTGAGGAAACACAGACCTGGCACAGAGAACGGTGACTACGGTACTGAGTAATGCGCTGATCCTGTTGCCAGTGGAGATGGGTCCTTTCCTGGAGTCATGAGAAAAGCATTTCCGGGACCCATGCACGGGAGCTGGAGGGGTAGGGGCAAGATTTATTAGCGTTGAAATAAGTGACTGCCCCCAGGTTCCTGATGTGTCATCTCCGTCCACCTCACAGGGGAAAAGTCCACCTTGTCTTCATCAGGCACAGAATTAGGGCCAGTCCCCAGAAATCCTGCTCCACTGGTTTGCTGTCTGCCCCTGTCCAGCTAGCTTGGCCTCTGTCTCAGGCTGTGCTCTGGCCAGCATGGCACTGCTGTACCCAGGCTTGTGCCCGGAGCTGGTGCGGAGCTGGTGCATGGAGTCTGTGCGGCTGCTGGGCCCCAGGCAGCTGGGAGGCCAGCATGGAATGGGGTGTTGAGCTAGAGGTCCCCGACAAACTTGGGCTTGGGGGAGTGGGGGAAATGGAGGAAGGCCATTAGAGGTACTCTGCAGATCTATGGCAACTTGGCTAGCTTAGTAGTTATGTTGGAAAGCTGGGCTGCTACGGGCCAAGGAGATGGGCAGGACTTTGACTCTGGAAGTGGCTGTGGTATATGTAGCCTGGGGGAACTTACAGCACCTGTGACTGCAGGATGGCAGCTCCCCTGTGACAGCACCTGCCCAAGAAGCAGGAAGACAGTTCACCTCACCCTGCGTCACAGGGCCATGCCTGCCCAGACTGATAATAGCAGAGAGAAAGTGAACTGTACAAAGAACTGGCAGATGTAACCCACTGTGGGAAGAGTTTGAAATGGGGTCACGTGGGAGGCTTCAGGTCAGAATTTAAATTAGGCACGGCAGCCGTGAGAGGTCTGAGAAACCATGCTAGGTTTCAGAAGGAATAGGGGGTCTTCAAAGCAGGGCAGCCCTCCCCACCAGCCCACCATGAGGTCAGGTGTGTAAGCAGGTGCCACATGGTTTTGGATTAGGAGCGGGAGAACACGGTGA
>PVKM010029271.1:0-17861 GCA_004027735.1 Carollia perspicillata | reverse complement strand
TTCTGGAAAAATATCTTAATTGTAATTGCTAAAGACACAGAGTTCATAGAAGTCTGGTATTTTATCACCACAATATGTAATTACATAATATTCTGCTATTAAAATGGTGTTAAATCCTAATTTATTGAGCAAATAGGAAAGAGAATATAATTGTTAAAAATTGATGAACTGGAGATAGATCACCTGAGTTGAAATCCTACCTTGACAATTATTAATTCAGGATTTTGTATAAATCATTCCACCTCCTATTACACAGCTTCTTCATGTGTAAAATGAGATAATTGTAGTATCTACCCTATTTTGCTATGTATAATGTGCACCCACATTTTTGTCCCAATCAGGAAAGAAAAGCTTCTGTTTTACTTTTTTTTACCATAAAGGTAAAAGTTCATTTCCAGACTACTGATTTCATGTCATTGATCTACATGCCAGTATCCCACTCTCTCGAATACTGTAACTTTGTAGTAAATTTGGAAATCATGCTCCAGCTTTGTTCTTCTTTTTCAACATTGTTTTAGTTATTCTTGGTCCATTTCAAATTTTTAATTCAATTATTTATTTATTTATATTTAGATGCTTATTTTCTGTATTATAAAGTAATTTTAGCATTTATTCTTGAACATATTGTGGTATAAGAAATTGTTTATGTAACAAATAAAAACAAAACACAAGGTATTTCAGGTACTACCCATGTATAATGCATGTCCTTATTTTTCCCTCAAAAATTTGGACAAAAAGTGTGCATTATACACCATAAAATACAGGTACTTCACACTGCGTGGATTAAATAAAGTAATACATAAAAGTGTTCACAATATTTTCTGGAACATTAAGGGGAAGTTCTTCATAAATGTTACCTGTGATGATGAAGGACCTGTATAATTCCAACACTATCATTTGTTATCTTAGGAAAATCATTTTGTCTCCTTTAGGTTTGCTTTCTCATCACTAAACAAGGATGTAAAAGAGTTCAGAAATTCCAGTTTTACATACACAAATTCAACACTTTTGTTGCCCTCCAAAATTTTCACTGGACCGCTGCCTCAACATGAGGGTACCAATTATTAGTTGCAGTTTTCCCTTTGAATACTACATAACCTATGTTTTACATCACTATTTTGCTGACACCCAAGCAGCAGTTATTTTTAGTTGTTTTTTGAATTAATAGACTCTGAACTAATAGACAGTGTTCACGGTTCAGTCCATGTGCCGCTCACCCAAGGAACATAAGATAAAGACTGCCTTTCATAGCTCTGTTTGTTTAATGAGAAGGGGAAAGGATGCAAAGCTTGCAAGCACAACATGTTCAGAGTTTGGGAATGTTCAGTTTGTTGATCTTCTAAGAGAATTGCTCATGAAATGTCTGTTTTATGTCTTAATATAAAGCTCTACCTCTGCAAAACCCGGTCTCCAACTGCTGCATTTCATAGTGTCAGCTGCCTCTTTGGGATCTTGTCTAATAAAATATATGACTGTCTTTTTCCCTCTCCTATTCATTATCACTAAAAGCATTTCAGTATCTTATTTGTTGATAACAAGTGTCTACTCAATTTGTGAAATGATAGGAAATCTATATTTTAAGTCGTGCTTGTCAACCAGCTGAGCTTCTGCTAGCATTAGGAGACAAATGCTACTTTAATAAATCAGCTCCACAAATTTTTCCATTCAGCACAAAATAATAATGTCAATAAAAGGAGAAAATGTATATGTAATTAGTTAATAAGTTCAATAAACTTTTCTAGATATTAATACTCATTCTTTTTTTAAAAATATGTTTGTCGATTTTAGACAGAGAGGAAGGGAGGGAGGTGGGAAGGGAGAGAAACATAGATGTGTGAGAGAAAAGTTGATTGCTTGTCTCCCATGTGCACCCTGACTGGAGATCAAACCTACAACTTAAGTATGTTCCCTGACTGGGAATCAAACCCCCAACATTTTGGTGTATGGGACGACTCTTCAACCAACTGAGCCACACTGGCCATGGCACTGCTCATTCTTATTAAAAATTTACTTTTAATTATATTCCAGGCAATATACTGGGCATAACAATTTTAAAAACTTGAAATTACATGGCACCTGTTTTAGTTTGTTTTTTAGATTTCACATATAAGTGAAATCATATAGTATTTGTCTTTTTTTGTCTGACTTACTTCAATTAGCATAATACCCTCTGGGCCTATCCACGCTGTCACAAATGATAAGATTTCATTCTTTTTTATGGCCGAGTAATATTCCATTATATATATGTACCACATCTGCGTTATTCAATCATCTCTTAATGGACACTTAGATCACTTATATATCTTGGCTACTGTAAACACATGGGAATCAATAGGTGCTTTATAAATATTTTTGAATGGCTGAAATGACTGAAGGAGCATAATGTGTAACATAGATATTAAAAAGAAAACAATGTCCATATTAGTTATAGCTTTGTGATAGGATTATGAGTGTTTTCTACTGTCTGTATTAAGGTTTCTATTTCAATTTTTATTACTTTCTTAATCAGGAAAAATCCAACAAGTATGGTTTAAAATTAATTACAAAACTGGTTCCTGATTACAAACCCTAAGAATCCTGAAACACCAATTCAAAAGAGCCTATGCACTCCTATTTTCACAGCAACATTATTTATAATTGCCAAGTGCTAGAAACAGCCTAAGTGCCCATCAGTACATGTGTGGATCAAAAAGCTGGTATTTTCACACAATGGAATACTACATAACAGAAAGAAAGAAGGAACCCCTTACCTTTCACGACAGCATGGGTAGAACTGGAGAGTATCGTGCTAAGTGAACTAAGCCAAGTGGTGAAAGACAAATACTCTATGATCTTGCCTATAACAGAAACCTAATCAACAAAACAAGCAAGCAAAGTATAACCATAGCCACGGAAACAAAGAACAAATGGACAGGGAACAGAGGGGTCGGGGTGGGGGATAAGGGAGGAAAGAAGGAGAAGGGCCTAGTTAAAGAACAAGTATAAATGACCCAGGGACATGGTCAACAGGGTGGAGATTGACTGTGGGAGCAGGAAGGGTAGGTGGGCAGGGCAGGAGAGCCACAAAGGGGGAAAACTGGGACAACTGTAACAGGATAACAATAAAAAAAAACTGGTTCCTTATTTCCTAATCTCTGTCTGTGGCCAAAATAACATTAATTTAAATGCAAAAGGGTCTTCTAGAAAGAACAATTCTTAGAAATGAAAGTGCAAATATTGAACCAAAATTCTCTTAGGTATACACAAAAGCAGTATATGTCTTCCTTACCAAGTATTAACTGACCAGTTTATATCCATACAAAGTGATTTTAAATATTAACAGCATATGTGATTGCTTACGAGAGGCACTTAATCAGAGGTGTAGCTGCAGCTAATTTAAATCTGTGTGCCCTTGTGTGCATGCCTGCACAATTATAAACACACATCTAGGTCGATTTATACACAGAGGTTCACAGCCTTAGAGGCAGCAAATCTGTAGAGTTTGTTATTACCACATAACTTTTTTCAAAAAAACTGTAATTAGATGTGTTTGGCATTTTAAAGCAGAGGAAAAGGCATGGCATGTCAACGTTTATTCCAAACGTATAATGCTTTGCCATCGGGTCCTATATATTTATCGGTATATTTCAACTATGCTCTAAGTTAGTACAATATGAGTTTGGCCACAGAGATCAATACAAAACAAAGCAGTAGAATTTAATAAAAATTGGCATGGGGAAGTGGTAAGGGAAAGAAATAAGTTGAGGAATCCAAGCATTCACGAGTGCACCACAACTAAAAATTCAGCAGGGTATCCATTTGCAGTAATAGAAAACCAGTAGACCTTAACCAGACAGCTTTCATACATACCAAAGGGCACTATCCATTTTCAATAGCATTGCTTTGACTCGTAAGAGCAAATGGTTCCTAAGTGTTTACTGTTCTTTCTGGAGACTGAAAGGACACCATGTTTGTCATCCCTGAGAAGATGCCCCTTGTGACCTTAAGCATAATTTCTTCATCTTCTCTGTAAACATTCAGTATAGTACATATATGCATTATTCTATTTATTATGTTTCTGCAATAGTTCTAACACCATTTCCTCTACTCAACAGAAGTCCCACAAGAACTTAATTAGCTCTAGATCCAGAGCACCTAGAACATAGTAGTTGCTCAATAAGTTCTGACTGAAAGAAGCAATAAGTGGAACATTGATTCTGATTTTGTAAGTTGCCCTGTATATTTTATGAGGCACAAATAATTAATTTTTTTACTCTTGAGTATAAATAATTATAGCTGCCATGCTTCAGCCTAGCATAGATGTTGGTTTTAGGGATGACAAATCCCCAATATACAAATTGTCACTTCCTTGTAGCACACCCATGGCAGGCATGGTAAATCAGTCATGACATCTTTCCTGGAGAGTTGCGATGGGTCTTCACATTTCTCATCACAGCGCCTAAGGAGCCACCGTGGGAGCTCTAACCAACTTCTTTCTCTGATCTTTTCAACACTCTCAGAGGAATCTCATTCAAAAACCCATTGCTTTTCAAAATGTACAAATACAACTAATGAATCATAAGCTTTTGCCTGTAGATGTTGAGCTGCCTAAAACACAGTATACCCTTATGTATTCTAGAATTATTTTTCAATGCCATATTAAATGAGGCTCCAGAGACACTTCCTATAGCCTATAATTAAATGTTTCTAAATTAGACTATCAACAGTCACTATTTTTAAGCATAGGGCACAGGTTTTGACTTCTTATGAGTATAGGGGAAGTGAAGAGACATAAATGCCTGTGTATGTGGACTGTTGAACTGTCCCTCTACCAACAGAGCCAGACAGGAAGGAAGCCGCTCCCTTGTCCATGTGGACCAAGCCCTGCTGGTTGATGGAGCAAGCAGGAAACCTTTGCACGTCTGTAGGTGTAGGATTATCCTCTTCCTGCTGTGCTGAAGCACCTCATCCAAGGGCCAGAACAAAGAAAGACAGAACAAGAATGGTTCTATGGCAGAGCATACTGAGAGGACAACTGAAATTACTACTCCTTCAAAAGCTAGGATTTGTGAGTCTTGGCAGGAGGCCTGTAACAGCTCTGGTAGTAGCAGAGTCGCAGAGTAGCAAAGGCCCTAGTCTCCTAGGGCCTCCAACCAATGCAGAATTGTATCAGGAGTCAGAAAAATCCGGTGATCAACAACTGTCCATATGCCTTCCTGGTGCTAAGAACAGAACAGTGACTCTCAGAGAATGGCAATGGTACAAGTTAGCTCCATCCGGTTAAAAAAAAAAAGGACCTGATATTCTTAAAAATTCTACTTCCTCATTAATTCCAGGTTGTCACCAAGGCAAAATGCAGCATGCAAAATTCTTTTATGATTAATTTCATAATTCAAATAGGTGTTTTATATGGATTTTTTAAAACATCATTTCTTCTTGAAAAGTGTGGAATCAGTCATTCTTCTGCAAGAAGGGTGAATGCAGAGTTCCGGTGGAGGGCTGATGGTAAGGAAGCTGGAGGCTGGGGCAGTGCAACCCTGGCCACAGGAATCTCTAGCAGAATATGAGGCAGTGAGTGAATTCAGTCAAAACACTGTCTACTATTATCGGAATCATGGCTGATGAATCCAGCTTTTTTTTAAATTCCTTTATCATGCTAGACACTAGGAATAACAGTACAAATAAGAACAACTAATTTTTATTGGGCTGTTTTTTTTTATGCCAGATGCTATGTTGGGCACTTAACATCTTATATCTTAATTGGCTCTCAAATCCAACTTAGAAAGTAAACATTATTATCTCAACTTCATGGATCAAAACACCAAGGCTTAGAGAGGCTAAGTGACCCACATAAAGCCACACTGCTAATAACCAGAGTGGCCAGAATCAAACCCAAGAAGTTTGGAGTATATACACATCCAGGAATAAAAAACTGAAAAGTTACCACATTTTCTTCAAGGGTCTTAAAATCTGGAATGAATTCAGAATTTATAGAGTGAACAGATAGGAACAAAATGTGACTGTTCTTTCTTTAGTTTCAGAAGAAAGAAGAGCACTGTGGATAGGCCAGAGGCCCCCTTCCTCCCCCAGGGAATGGGCCCAAGCTTATTTTTCAATAGTTAAGGAATACTGTGCTAAAGAAACAGTACAGGATTCTTATTTAGGATCTCTTTGCTCAAGTTTGGGTGTCTCAATTCCCTGGAAGTTTCCAGAGTAGGTAAGAACATGGAGCCGTGGCCTGGGGAGCCATGTCTGCACATTGTTATTCTAGTTGCACTGCTCTGTGACAGGGCAGCTGCACCAAGTTCAGGCTAAACTAAGTGATGATTCAAATCATGGACCAGAGCACAGCTGAGCATTTAACCTTTGTAACTGAACCACAGGGGTGACTAAATTATCGCTAGCAAAGACCTGAAGGTCTTGGGAGGATTTGTTTTGGAATTTGTAATTCAAATCCTTACTGATTGTATTAGAAATCTTTTTTTCAGAAAGTGCAGGTAAACTGGAACAATGTGACACCTAAGATGAGCAGATAATACAATAGACAGCTTAAAAATGATTTGAGGAAAATATGAGGTTTACTGTTCAAAAAAAAAAAGGTATACAAAATCCAAATATAAAGTTAAAGAAATTAAGCTTTTGATTTGTGGGTGGAACTCTCATTTGTTATTTCAATGGCAGAGACTATGAGGGAAATATCAGACAAGACCCAATGGACAGAAATGCCACAAAATAACTAGTAACCCTCAGAATGTCAAGGTCATCAAAAAAAGGAAAGTCTAAGAAACCATCACAGAGTAAGGAGCCTAAAGAGGCTTGCAGATGAAATGTAATAAGGACTTTTGAATGGGATCCTAGGACTGAAAAGGGACATCAGATAAAAACGAAGAAAATACAAATTAAATATGGATTTCGTAATAGTAATTTACTAACATCAGTTTCTTAGTTTGACTAACGCACCATGGTTACAGAAGATGTTAACAATGGATGAAGCATGTATGGGAACTCTGTAACATTCTTGCAATTTCTCTGTAAATCTCAATTTTTTAAAAAATAAGTTCATTTTAAGAACCAACTCTCATACACACACACAGAGACAAAGCAGAGAGTGCACTTACATATGGCCACATATTAAAAGCATATTCCTTAGCACTTAAACAGTGCCTGATATATAGTGGACATTTAATAAATATATTTTTGAATGAATGACAGATGAATGATGTGGATTTCTTTCCTAGTTAAAAAGAAAAAAAGTCCTTAACTATTTCTCATTATCTTAAGTCTGTACTCAGCCTCATTTTCAAAAGCCCTCACAAGCTATTCTCTACAAAGCATCAGCACACTACTTCTGTCCAAGTTGAAGAGCAGGACTGCGCCATCTTCATTCCTGGCTTAGCGTTGTTCTTCCCTTTTCCCCAGACTGAAACTCTCTCCCAGCTCATTCCGCACGTTCCAGCCTGAATTCAAACTCCCTCAGTGCTAAATAGTTCCTAAACGCTCCTGCCTTTTCCTGAAATCTTCCCTCTTTGAATTTCTATGATATATCTCTTCACTGGAACATGTGCATGTGAAATTTAGTAGTGTGGTCGATCTAATGTTGTATGCATTCATTTCCCTTTGACCAAAGAGTCATTTAGGAAAGATTTTTGGAGACGGGGAGTTGGAAAAAGGAAATTACAAAAGCACACAGGAAAATTTGGGGAATGATCAACATGTTCTTCACCTTGATTATGGTGGTGGTGTCATTAATGTAGGCATGTCAATCTTACCAAATTGTATGCCTTACGAACATAATTTACTACATGACAATTCTAGAGTGATAAAGCTTTGCAATGTCTATGTGCTTGTATGTTTTTGTTTCTTATAGGGTCTACAGTTGTCATACAGAAAGTGATTCAATAATTAATAAATAATAATACAAGAATAAACTCTAGGTTTTGCATGCTCACAATTTTAAACCTACATTTCCCCACCCTGTATTTATTTATTTATGGTTATATATGATTATTTTAAAAATGTGATTTATGTCATTTTTCTGAGGTTTAGGTCAAAAATAAAGCTCAATAAGTGCTAATTTTTGATAATATAATATGAGCACTTAAGAAAAGGTATGAGTACCTTCTAATATTAAATAATTTGAGACATATTTTTTACCTCATTGATCTGTTAAGGACTGAGAAAGTTAAACACTATGGTATCCTGGCAACCTTGAAATTGATGCCTTTTTTTTGAATTAGCAAATCGAATCATTGTCATGGACTTCTAATGTCAATTATATGCCATGGAGTCACATTTGCATCTGGCTCTTTATCCTTCACAGCATCCTCAAGAAACTTCACCCAAACCCTTGGACCATGTTCCAGTCACAACTCCCACACCATGCACTCTGGTCTCTGGGAACAGTGACGTGACATGTAACTGAACTATACCAAATCACTTATGATTTGTGAAACAACTAACTATATCCTTGACTTTGCATGCCTCACTAACCAGCACCCGTGGCATTAATTTGAGCTGTGGATAAGTGGTATGTGAGATGTCCCAGCTTCAGAATGACCGTGGCACAGGATCTGGCTACTGTCTTCCCATTGGGACTCAGTCTCTTTGACCACTTCCTGTCTAGGTCCATTCCCCATTCAGTAGTTCCCCTGTTCTGCTCCACTATTACTTTGTGTCCCTTTGCAATTTTTACTTTTTTAAAAAATCCATCCTGCCAGAGCGATTCTTCATGACACACTAAAGCAGCCAGCTCCACCTTCTTGCCCTGCATCAGCAAACTCACCTAACATATTCGACCTCACACAGGTATTAACTTCCCTCACATCCTGTATGATCTCACCCACCCAAACCATAAACCATGATGCTTATAATTTTTGTATTCATATTGCCAGACAAAATTTCTACTTCTTCATTTTGATCTTCCTTTTATACCTTACATACAACAAGATTATCTCGCTACACGATGCTGTGAAAAGAACTTCACGGTTGGAGCCTAAAGACACTGTGAGTTCTGGTTTTTCACTGACCAGATGTACTACCTGCAATAACTCACTAAACTTCACAAACTACTCTTCCTCATACTTCAAATGGCACTGTGAAAGTTATAATACAGGTAAAATAATTTACAAACTATAAAAATCTATACAAATACAAAATATTCCAAATAGACAAGGTATATTTATTCTCAATGCAGGTATAGTTTTTGAGAACTTCTTAAAATTAAGTATTCCACTTTTGAGACTAGAAGCTACCAAACATTTCAAAGAGCCTCATAGTAGTTCATTAGATATAACATTAGAGACAAAAATTGCCTTTCTTAATATTAGAGCCTTATGTAGAAGATGCAGCTGAGAAGATATAAAATACAGGCTCACTTTAATACTGAGAAGTAGATAAAATTGAGGTACTAATCAAAATATTTGAGGACTGTCATCCTTCTAAGAATAATGTCATGCTTAAGAGCCACGTGCTCAACATCTGCAAACCAAAAGCAAATGAAAAATTCTATTAGCTTGTATGAGAAATGTGAACACTCAGCCGAAACTAAGACTATTGTGGGGGCATAATTCAAAGTAATATCAGGATGGAAATGATGAGTGAGGAGAAAAGGTAAAAATTATTACATAAACACAATTTATTTTAGAAAAGCATATGAACACATGCAAGGCAGCAAAATCTAAACGTTCTCTTGGTGATTGAATAGCAGAGTCAGCACAGGGTTTCAGAAGAAAATCGGAAACCAAACTAAACCAAAGCAGTTTAATCTGTGAAATTTTTCCTGATTTCCCCAGGCCAACTTAGGTACTTTATTCTTTACGCTGCAACTGTCCCTTGCACTTGTCTCCACTGTAACTATCACCACAATGTCCTCTATTCCCATCTGTATATTTGCTAGTTTTGCTTAAGCTGCCTTAATTGAAAGGCAAAATCCATGTCCTTTTTACAGTGCTAAGCATATCACCTGCCATATTACCATCAGTAAACTGTTGTGAAATAATAAAGAAAATACATTTGGGCCAGTAACATGTATGAAGATAAATCTCGGACTCTTCTCAGGACATCAAATAAAGATACACTCATTTTAAAATATTTAAAAGATGGTGCATGGCATATGGAAACAGTCTCATTGTTTTATTGAAACTCATCTGTTCTGTGCAGTTCTATTCTACATAGTTTTAGGGGCTTACTATTCAGAGTAATAATCTGGACAAACCATTCACATGCTTGACACCAGTGAAAGCAAAGTCACACAGCCAGCCCTACGTGGGCCAGACGGAGCAGCCACAGAAGGTTTGGTGGGTTGCAGATGTGAGAGCCTTGCAATACAACACGCACAACCCTCATGACAGGACTGATATCAGGAACCTTGTTGGTGATGAAGGTAGCCTATTTTGCAGCCAAAATATATGTCCCTATCCCATCAGCAATTTTACAAATGTGTGATCCTGTTTAAACAATCAACAAGTTAATATTGTTGAAATACTCCATAGATGACTATATTTCAATGACTATAAAAATAACTCTTTCATATGTTATAAATTTCCATGATGGAATACCAGTTCAAGGGGCCGTTAACAGATATCCTGGTAAAAAAGTGATTGAGGGGGATTCGAGTCAAAGGACACAGGAATAAACAAAGTTAAGCTAAAATGCTTTCTTTTTATTTCAATTTTTTTATTTTAATTGTTGATCAAGTACAGTTTTCTGCCTTTTACTCCCATCCCAGCCCACACCCCCAGCCCTCCCCACCTCCCTCCCATTTCCATCCCTCCCCTTGTTTTTGTCCTTGTGTCCTTTATACTTGTTCCTGCAAAGCCTTCCCCTTTCCCCCTGAAATTCTCTCCCCTCTCCCTTCTGGTCACTGTCAGACTGTTTAGAATATCCCAGAATCTCTAAGATATAAAAGACAGTATATTACACAGTGTGTCTCAAATTTATTTTATCCCAAATACTTTTTATAGAAATAGTTTGCAAGATTAGTATGATTTCATGGACCACACTCAAAAATACTGCCTTAGAGCAAAGTATCCTTCCTTATTTGCCTTAGACTGCCCCCGCCCCATCAGGAGCTGTGAGGGTGAAACCAGGGGTCTGTATTTTGAACAAGTTCCCACAGGGGATTTTCATGTGGCCAAATGGGAACAAGTTAGTGGACTTCCACTGGGGAATAACAACATACTTAAGCCCAACTTTTCATTGCTAAAAATCTCTATTCTCAGAAGTTATATTTCCATGGCTCATCTTTCACAGACCCCAAAATCTCCTCTCATGTCCATAAGCACATGTGCAAAACAGAAAGACACTGTGAATTTTAGTTTCAGATTTACTATCTTACAGGTCCAGATTTCTTATACTGTTAGCAAATCTTTTGAATCTAGAATTTCAGTATGCACACCAGAGGGGATAAAAACAGTATTAAGATGCTCAAAATGCAGATAAACACCTGCAGGCTCTTCCTCCCTGGAGTTCTTTTGCACCGTCGTGCACAGAATCATGGAAGACTAGAACTGAAAGGAGTCACTAGAGAAGTCACTGACCCACAGTCAAAGAGCTCATTAGTGGCAAAAGCGGGGTCTAAATTCAGAGCTCTGACTCTTATTCCAGTGCTCTCTCTTCTGTTCAAATCTACACATCACCTAGAAATCTATTCTGAACACCTCAACCCCTCGCAGCTATGAATCTATTCCTCAGGCAGCCTTTATGTCTTCAAGTTAGGAAGAACAACAAAGAAAAAGAGGGATTTTTGTTTTATTTGTTTTCTAAAATGGCTTTAAAGATAATTACCTGAAGGTGAAATAAAGACTTTAAGGCTTTGTCAGATGATACGGGACATTCCCATATCTACCCACACCCCCAAGTCCGATGATGCATCATCATCATTATCAACTCTTACCTGGACTATAATAGCACTCTTACAATCAAGCTCATGTTCCCCCAAGGGAGTTCGCACCCTACAGAAAAAGTGAGCTTTCAAAAATGGAAAACGAAGACTATACTTTGAGGGGTCATTTCTATAGTTTGTCAAAAATGGAAAACATCATGCTATTTTCCTTCTTTCAACCCTCTAGTACTCCATATTGCTGTTTGGGTGCATAACCCATAAAGTCTTTGCAGAATCTTGCCCCTCCAGTGCTACTTCTGGACAATCTCCCCTTGAGCCTCAGGCATCAGCTACACTGAGTTTTTCGTTTCTTAATTGTGTTACACTTTTTTCCGTCTTAAGATTTTACTATATGCTTTCCCTCTGCTTAAAACATGTTTTACATTCCACCTGAATTCAGCCTCTTTGTCCAGCAAACGAAATCAACCTTTAGCTCTCAGGTTTGGAATCTGTTCTAGGATCCTTCGCTGTTGCGCTGGCTGCTCTATTGCTCTGCATTTCAATTGTTTACTTATAATTTCCTAGACTGTAAGCACCGTGAAGGCAGTTACCTTACTAGTGAATAGATCCTCCGCCTGCTTAACACCCAGTAGTGGTGATTCAAAAAACACTTATGGACGTTAGAAACAAAAAGAAAAGAGGAGGCAGGAAGGGTGGGTGGAGTGGAGAAAGGCAGAGGAGACGGAAGGGGAAAGGAAGCAGAGGAAAGAACAAAAGGAAGCATGAAAACAAGGCATTATCTTCCCTAACAGCACCCTTAACACAGGAGTCCCCCATCCACAGGGGAGCGTTCCAAGACCCTCCTGCCAGTGGATGCCTGAAACTGCACATCGTACCAAACCCTATATATGCAGTTGACTCTTAAAAAGCATGGGTTTGAACTGCAAGGGTCCACTTATACATGGATCTGGCAAATAGATGATATGAAGTTATGGTATTGACAAATACAATAAAATATTACAAATGCATTTTCTCTCATGATTTTCTTAATGACATTTTTCTCTAGTTTACGTCAGTGTAGGACATAGTTATAATATATATAACTAAATATGTGATAGCCAACTGTTTATGTTATTGGTAAGGGGTTCAGTCAACAGTAGGCTATTAACAGTCAAGTTTTTGGAGAGTCAAATGTTATGTGTACTTTAAACTGCACCGGGAGGGGCATAGGCATTAAGACCCTCTGATCTCTGTGTGGTTCAAGCGTCAATTGTGCTGTTTTCCCTATACATACATAGGCTTTATGGTACTCTTTGCCATATCTCAATTATTAGTACCACTACTCTTGCACTTTGGGACCACCATTAACTAAAAGAAGTGTTACTTAAACACAAGCACTGTGATACAGGGGCAATCAATCTGATAACCCATTTGGCTACTAAGTGACTAGTGGGCAAGTAGTGTGTACAATGTGGACACACTGAACACAGGAATGATGCAAGTCTTGGGTGGACCGAGCAAGATGGCAAGATACTTCATCGTGCTACTCTGAATAACACATAATTTAAAACTTACAAATTGTTTATTTCTGGAAATTTCTACTGAATATTTTTGGCCTGCAGTTGACCACAGGTAACTTAAACCATGGAAAATGATACTGCAAATAAGAAGGGACTACTATACAATGAATTTTCTTTTATCTGGTATGAGCAGGAAAGAGATATTCTGATTCATGCTCATTCATTGACTTAAGACACAGTTTAATGTTTAATAAGGAAAGGCAAATACAGATAAAAACAATACCTGCAATTTTAATCAAAGAAATGTAATTGTGTGAAACATAGTGCAAACCCTGTATTATACAAATAACAGAACAAAATGAAATATACCATGTTCATTAAAACATTGACCAACATGCTTATGGATGGAGCCACGCCTCCTGAAAATCCAACATATTCCAAAACCCAGAGGCGGCCCCGCAGACCATCAAGTCATCACGGCTCAATCAAAGAAATAACACTTCTACAGGTTAGAAAGAAGCAGCACTCGTTTTGGGCGGCAAACATGCTCCAGAGTGTTTATGATAAACTGCTATTCCTACAGAGGAGTCTGAACTGCTGTGTACGTCCACAAGCAGTAGACAGGACCTTAATTTGAAAGTCTCACACTACACATTTAAGACCGCACACTGCAAAGGCATGCACAGCTCAATTAATCTGTCGTGGGAGGAAAGTGAGCCAGCACAACCCTGCTGGGATTTGTACCTGAAAGTTATAGGAAAATGTGACGTTCCAGAAAAAGTTCTTCAGGCGCACCAGTTAAACAAAATAAGCTGAGACAGACATTATTTTCAGGAGGCTATTGGCTAAGCTAACAATGTTAAATGTCCTGATCACTGAGAAAATAAAAAGATGTATACATATATTCTCACTATAGGTCTCAGTTATTTCTCTATAACTGAAACTTTGTTTTACTAGCTATAGATATATCAATTCTCAAAAAACATTTTTAAAAAGGCTTTTATGACCCAACTCAGAATTACAGATTCTTATAGCTGCAAGCAATCTCAGGAATAATTTAGTGCAAATTCTCATCTTATAAATTAGAGAAACTGAAGGTAATAGATATTACATGACCCGAGCAGGGTCACACTGTGAGGGATTGGCTCAGTGCAGACCAGAATGCCAAAGCCCTGCCTCAGAAGCCAGATTTCTGAACACCAAACCACTCTAGTGAGTACCTATATTTCTCTATTCAGTACTTTGTTTTGTGTTTTTTTTTTCAAGGCAAATGCATCACATTCTATTTGAGCTTTTAGACATCTAAAACCCCCAGATGGTTTCATATCAACTTCCTCTAAGGCAAAACACCCGCATCCTGAATTTGCATAATAGGTTATTTTTACTCTAAATGAAGGATTTTTTTATACCCATGTGATATTTTATCTTGGTGCTTTTAGATTATTGTTCCTGCCTTTTGAGATAAATTTGGATTTTTGATCTGCATTCGTGACACCAGCTAATCCTCCCAGATCTGAATTACCCATGAACCTGAAGAGTAAGCCTTCTACGTCTTCATCCAGGTCACAGGAGACCCACTGAAGAGGGAGGCTGAAGTGCAGCTAGCCACTCTCCCAGGTCTGAATTCATGAATCAAGACCAACTGCATAAAGATGGTTTTATTCAGCCCAATTCATTTCTAGCTTGTTTTTAATTTTATAATAAACACAACAGCATTGAGTACATATAAAGTCTCTAGAAAAAGGCTTTCAAAAATGTGTTTCTAGTATGTTTTATACTTAACAAAGTACTTTTACATACATTTTTTACCTACGACTTAGTGAGAGTAAATGAATGAAGAAATGTTATTTCTCTTTTATAGATTAGGAAACTAAGCTTCAGACAGGTTCACTGAGCTGTCCACAGTTAGCAAGCTAGTAAATATTGAGGCACACTGTCCCCATATACTTGTTCCAACATCTTTATGCTATTTTATTTGGATAGTATAGGTGTGGTTGACATGAATTTCAGGGTATTGTACTACACAATCTCAAGTGCATGAAAATCTGATTTTCTGAACACCATGAAGGCCCAACAAGAGGGAAATATTCTTTAGAAGACTTCCATATGTTTTCTCAAGATGAACTCTCACAAATCCTGTTTCAAATATTTGCAATTAACACATACACACACACACACATACATACATACCAAATCAATTTGGTTATTTTCTGTTTTGAATATCTCAGATAGCCCATCCACCCTGCTGCTTGTTTCAATAAGTATGATTTTATGATCAAGAAAAGGTCCTAGTTGTCAGGCCAAAAACCAGCAACAGGGTGTATTTTTCCCCCAGGACTCCTGTTATTTAAATGACACCTATATATACACTTAACTTCTTGATATTTCACAAGTTCCAGGTAGAAAATGTTAAGCAAAATTCTAAAGTCTGCAGCCAATTCCCAATTTTTCCTGCCTCCTAAAGTCTTGCTAATAATCAAGTTTTGTACCTACTACTGTATACTTGCTTCCCAAGATCAAGATAATTATTAAATCCATAATCAGATGCCTCTTTGAGTGGCAGACTCCACAGATCTGTCACGACCTCATACATATCTTACAAACCAGATATTATATCTTAAAGAGTTGACTCTGTGTCCTGACCTGCTGAGTCTTATTAGGGGCACAATTAATGCATCACAGTTATACAGCACTTAAGAATTTACTAAACACTTTCACATACATGATTGTGATCCTCACATTAGTTAATAGTAAATGAAATAAATAGTACAGATACTATTGTTTCTACATTATAGACGAAGAAAGTGAGACCCAGCAAATTAAGTGACCTGGACCTGACCAAGATCACAGAACTAGCCAGCAGCACAGATAGGTCTTAAACTCAAGCCTTCTCATTCAAGTTTAGTGGGCAACTTCAAAAGCAATTCAAAGATGTGACTTTAAAAAATGAGAGAGTAGATAACGACTTTAGCTACCCATATTCAAATACTACATTAAAGCCTTAAGGAAGAAAGATGTAAACATCCCACTTGATCTCAGTTTGATGTGTGAGGCCTTTTAGTGCTGTCATAGCAACCTTTTAAATCTGCGAACCCCAAGTCATAGTCCAAACCAGTAAGCACTTTAAATGCTGCGTTTCATGCATTGGAAAGAGTTTCTGTTCTGTTGCAGAGATTTAAATAAGAAAAGGATGAAACTCAGATGGATTGAGTTATTCTAGTCAAAGGAAATAAATAAATTCCATTCAAAAAAAGAAACCAATATCCTCTCTAATCTAGGGAGTGATCCTGATGGCAGGGAAAGGTGTAAATCATAAGGTCACAGCCACTGCAATGAGGAGGCAGCTGAGGTTCACCTGACACATATCATGGCGCCAAGGCTGTAAAACTTAGGAGAATGAAGAAAAATAAAGGACGTTATGACTCAATAGTATCTTGACAGGAAATGGAGGGTTCAGCAGCCTCCTGCTCAGAAAAACCGTGCCCCATATGATGTGTGCTGCACCTTCTCTGAGGAGAGATCACAGCCAAGCTAAATGTAGAACAGGGAGGAACAAACAGCCAAGAATCTGAAACTTACAAAAACAGATCATGCACGGGAAGTTCTAGAGCAGTGGCTCTCCAAGAGTGGTCCCAGGACCGGCAACATCAGCGTCACTTGGGAAATTGTTTAGAAGTGCAGCTCTCGGGTTCTACCCAGGCCTACCAAATCGGAAACGTTGGGGGCGGGCCCAGCAATCTGCGTTTTGACAGGCCCTCCACGGGATCCTGACTCGTAGCCCGGTGAAGAAGATGGTGGTGCGGTGACCACACTTAGCCACATCACTTGCTGTCTGGCAGCGCTTTGAGCAGAAGAATGGGAGCGTGAGAGGGCAAGCGGCGTGTTTCCGTCAGCTGTGAGCCCTGGAAATGACGCAGTTCTGACACAGCCCCTCCACCCGCTGTGGATGTTATAAAGCACAGTCCACTTGGCATTATTCTCCTAAAGCTTGGTAAGTGCAGTGGGACAGGTGTGAGGTAGTTAATCATTTCAGTCATGCTCAGCATACAGTTAAGGAGGCATAATTTATTCCTTCTCAGTCATTTAGTCCACAGAGCAGTGGTTACTGCACTGCTGCCTCTGTCGGATCCACCTGGGAAGGAGGGCTTATGGGAAGTTTCCTGAGTCCCACCCTAGAATTTCTAACTTGGTACATTATGGGTGGGGCCCAATATTTTTCCTTTTGAACTAGTTATCAGATACAGTTGGCATTTCTGGTTCTAGGACCATACTTTAAGAATGCATGTACTAGAGAATTTTTTTAAATCAGTGTTTAGGTACACTGGCTCAGTAGTGTGCTAGTAAAAGTTTAATGACTAGCTCTCCAGGACAGGAAGGAAAAAAAAATTATTTGTAGCATTTGTCAATATCTGAGTATAGATACTTTAACCACGGCCCATATTAAGCCACCAACATGATGTCACTGAGCTCAAAGTTAGAAAAAGGTGTGCACAGCCAGCTCTGGCGCACCTCTGGGGCATTCTCACATTTCTGTGGCCTTG
>PVKM010029270.1:0-17826 GCA_004027735.1 Carollia perspicillata | reverse complement strand
GCGTGGGGACCTGGGGACGCTCAGAGGAGGAAGGGGCTGGCAGAGGAGGCAGAGGGGGCGAGATGAGGGAGCTATAATACATGGACCTCAGTCAACTTTTTGTAAAAGAATCGTCTGCCCCGCTGCAGGCCCAGCAGGAAGGGTGTCTGCCCTGGGAGCCCATGGGCTACAGCCGAGCAGCAGCTTTCCTGGGTGTCGGTTAAGGATGGGGCCAGCATGGCAATGGGCAGCGTGCTCCCGAGCAAGGGGCTCTGTTGGCAGCCCCCGAGGAGCACAGGGCTGGGCTCTCCGGTGTAGGTTGGACCTGAGAGGGGCCTGAGTGCCCCGCATCCTGCTTGGTCCAGGCTCATGAGCGAGATGGTGGACTTTTGGTGGCCTGCTGGCTGGCTGGCTGACTACCCTCATGAGTCCAGCTGCCCAATCCCAGCCCCTGTGGGAGGTGCCGTGGCATCACCAGCCCCACAGGGAAGCCTGGTGCACACATGAAGTCTCAAAGCCCAGGATGTTAGAATGAGAGTGGACAAGTAGAGATGGAGTGGACCGGAGTCCCACCGAGGAGGGAGGACTGAGCTGGCCGCCCAGTGCAGGGCTCTGCCTCTGGCTGCTGCCCTCCCGCCTCAGGGCCTGGCCCAGGGACTGGAGGGAAGAGGCCCCGCACTTGCTGAGGGGCAGTGTGGGCCCTCCACAGCCCTGGGGCACTCAGTGTTTGGGCATGTGCTGACTTCCCTGTTTCAGGACTTAACATTGAAAACAGAGTCCAGAGTCCTGCCTGCCCCCCACCTCGTTAAGGCCAGGCTGTATCTGGTCCCCTGTCCAAGGACGCAGCTCACGTCCCCAAGAACCCGTGTGATAGACAGCCCCTCAACTGAAGCACAGCCTTGCCATGGGGCCCCTACCTGCCCCCCCGAAATGGACGTGTCTGAGCTTGTGCCCAGGAGGGGAGTTCACCGGCCTCCCTCTCTCCCCAGGAGTATAATGAGGCCCCAGATGGGCAGAAACTGCTGCATGTGACAGCTCAAAAAATGGAACTAATGAGATGGCGTTGCCTGACAAAGGTGGCATTCAGCACGCCCTAGGGCAGCACATTCTTCCCAGCTGAGTGGCCAGCATCCCCAATCCCCCACCACGCAAGACCCCTCCCCTCCACAAGCCTGCGTTTAATAAGCAGCTCCTCTGCTCAGGGCCCTGCAGGGCCCGCGGCTGGTCATCTCACCTGACTTGCTTTGCGGGGGCTGAGCCCATTGTTGGAAGCTGCCCGTTCCCACGAGGCTCTGGCCCCACCCTGGCCTCTTCCCACATGGCCTCCCAGGGTGCAAATGCTCTGCTTCTGTGTCTCGTCTTCCTCGTGAACCAGCCCAGGGAGCGAGCGGTGGGCTCCCTCGGGCCTGGCAGCTGTCGCCCCATTTGAAACAGTTGAAATGCACAAACGGCAAACTCAAGGGCGAAGGTGTAACCAGGGACAGATCATGCTCCTGCTGGTGCAGTCACGAGACGAGGCGATCTTACAAGTCAGCCACGGTAGGCACCATGCAACTTCATGTTCAGAAACGAGCAAAGCTACTCTGGAATTACAAAGGGCATCCCCCAAAGCTATGGCAGATGCTTCTGCCTCTCCCTAAATGTTTCTTTCCCACCGCCAGGAAGAGGTAGGCATTTTTAGAGCCGTGACAGGTGACCTGCCGAAACTCGCATGATTCAGCGAGTGTGTGAGTGGCTGGAGCCCCGTTAAAATGCGGGTTCTGGCTCCGGTCCTGGGGCTGGAGGCTGCATTTCCCAGCAGCTCTCGGGCCCTTGGCCACACAGCAGCAAAACCCTCGTCTGGAGACCCGGGGGCACACCCACCCGTTCGACAGGCGTGGGGTGTCGTCTGGAGGGTGGAGGAGGAAATCTGGTGGGAGGTGTGGGGGCTGCTTGTGGGCAGGTGTCCCCGTTCCAGGGGGAGAGGCAGCAAGGGGACCCGGCAGAGGCAGCGGGCAGGGCGTGGGAACCCTGCGTGCTGGGCCAGCTGCTGGTGAGTCACGGTGTCGGCTGTGGAGAATACAGGGCATTCATTGTGAGCCCATAAGAGATCACGCTAGCATTTTATTTCATTTTACTTTATTTTACGTTATTTTATTTTATTTTACTTTATTTTCTGATGCTTTCCCCACTGTCAGCCCATAGCATGTGCATGATTATGTGCGCACAGTCCCAGCTGATTCAAAATTCTGTCTGGGATGTAGGGTTTCATCTAAATGGACGTGCTTGCAGGGTCGTGGGGAGGGGACCCAGGGAGAGGTGTGGACAGGAAAATAGCTGTTTCTCCAAACCCTTAAGACATGGGACACCTGACAGACGGGGCGCCCAAGTGTTTTCTAAATTCTGCAAGTTGCTCGTGTGAGTGTGGGAGCAAGAGGCCATGAAATCCAGGGTTCCCACTGCCTGAGACCCGGAAGGCTGTGGGACCTGAAAACCAGGCTCTGCCCACCTCCTACCTATCAGCTGCCTTGGAGGTCAAGGGTCCGAGGTCAAGGTCTCCATGGAACCAGTCCCCGTGACTGGACATTGGAGTTCCATTGTGTTGCTACAGGAGGAAGGAGGGAGAGGAAGGAAAGACAGGGTGGGGTGGAGTGAGTCGGGGGCCAAGGCCAACTCTGTCCAGGCCCGTCCGGGGCCTTGGCCCCTGCCTGCCCTGAAACTCCCGGCTGCTCTGCAGTGTCGGATGGGCTCCTGGCAGTGGGACCGGGACGCATCAAGACTCCATTGGTTTTCGATGGGAGGACTTAATATCTGGAGGAAGGAAGCGGGCGGAAGGGATGGAGGCAGACACCGGGGCCCTCTTCAAGCGGGGGTCCCACACCTGCAGAGTCACCAAGGAGCCAGCCCTGCACTCTGAAGCACCGCCCTGCCCTGATGGCCCTTCTGGGGTCTTCTCAGCTCCCACCAGGGCACAGGGCATGCACTTAGCCTCCCCAGACCAGTGAGGGTCGGGCGGAGAGACTGAAGTCCTTCCTTTGTTAATTATTCTCCATCTAAACTGGAAAGTAGGCCACGCCGGCTAGCAAAGGGGCCCGGACCCTCACACAGGCTGTGATGCCGCTGCTGGGAGAGGCCTGCTGCCCGGCTGGAAGCGGTTGCTCCTCTGACTCACATATGTATTTATAGCTCGAAAGATGCTCCGAGGCGAGCGCTCCCGGTGGGAGCCGGAGCCAGAGCCAGGAGGGGAGCACATCTCTGCACATGCCCCGACCATCCATCCTCCACCTGGCAGGGTCCGGGGCCGCTGCTGAAGGACAATTACCACTGCTGCCCGTCCGTCTGCCCATTGCTGTCATCCCCGCCCCAGGTCCTCCAGGGCTACCTTGCACCCTCGTCCTCCCTCCTTCTGGCCCAAGTGACATCAGCACAGCCTCTCTGGGGAGGGGGCTGCAGTGACAGATGATGCCTGAGACCCCACCATGAAAGGCCTCTCACAGGTCCATGAATCCCCTCTGGAACTCACCAGGAGAAATTAGAACTCGTCTCACAGGAGTCTGAGGTGCCCAGTTCTTGGGGAATTTTTGTTTGGGCTCGGACAATGAGTCCCTGTCTCTGAGCAGCTTCGTGGGGTCAGTGGTTAGCAGGGACAAGAGATGACCCCAGTCCCTCATGCAGCCAGCCCTATGGTAACCAGGCAGGCATGTGTCCATAGGAGCCTGTATTTGGGGTGCAGGGCCCTGGCAGAGCCCAGGGGCTCGGACAGGCAGAAATGCAGAGAATGTTCCATTCGGGTTTGGCCTCAGCAGGACCCTGGGCAGCCTGTCCCCCTCCGTGCCTGGATCCAGGATCCACAGATGGACCACACCCAGAAAGCTCTGGACCCCCCACACTGCTCCTTCCTTCACAGGCCATGTCCCACCACTCGGCCGCAGCCCCATCTTCAGGCCTGGGTGTGACACTTTTCTGCCACTGAGGGTCCCCACACCCACTCCTCTTTGAGCCTGTACAGGCTCCCGCTGCCCCTCAGTGTGCCTGGCCCCTTGGTCACAGTCCAAGGGACGGGCCTCACGGGTGACCGAGCCAACACTCCCAGTCCTCGGCCCCCTTTACCTCCAGCTTGCTCTGGCCCATGGACCCTGTACCCCATAGGCACCCCATCGTCCCACACCTTGGAGCTGTCCCCTGGGGAGCTGCCGAGGGCCCTGTGAGGATCCAAATGACCCACAGGCAGACAGCAGTTTGTGTGTGTCTCTCAGAGAAGGTGAGAGCTCACAGGTGCCAGCCCCAAATGAGTCTGATATTTAAGGGTCTGAATGTACAACTGAAACCACGGACCAACAGGACCAGTTAGGGTAATGGTGTAAGTAAAATCACACAACGGCGAAGGGCTTCCAAGTGGCCCCAAGCCGAACGTCATAAAACTAGTGGGACTCATTTGATTGCCTAAGAATTTGAAATTTCTCTAGAGCAGAACCTTTAATAAACAGAGCCGGAAAGTGATGGATGTCAGGCAGGGGCGGAGGTTCTCCCCAGTCCTTCTAAGGAGCTGATGGTGGCTTTGTGCCTCTCTCCTGGGACACTGACTCCATCTTGTGGGGGAGACAACTGGGCCTGCCCCCCCCACCTCCCGCAGAGTTCCTCACGGGGTTTACCCTGGTCAGGCACATCTGCAAACACACTGTGGGGGCCCAGGGAGGCGCCCGTGCCTCCCCGCTGGTCTGCTGGCGCTGCCCTGCAGAGGCCCAGAGGCAAGCCAGGCGTGACCCCTGGCAGATCGGTCCCTCGTCACCAGCAACATGCTTCTGGTGTCTCTTTATTCTGTATCCTTTAAAATAAGTCAGTCTCCCTCTGTGTCTGTCTCGGTCTCTCTTCCTTTGTCTGTCTGTCTCACCCTCTCTGTCATTTTTTATAATCGGTTCACCTGTCCACAGCAGCCCTTGCACTGTGAAGACATCCGTCCGTCTCTGAGCTCGAGGGAGGGTCCTCCGTCTCTGGGTTTCCCCTCCTCTGCCTGCCCTGTCTGCGTGCGCTGCAGCGTGCGCCCTCTTCCCGGCCTTGTCTCCGGGTCTCTCCGTCCCTTGTCACATCCATCTTTTTACATCTGTCTTTTGAGTCCTAGGAGGATTTCTGAATGTCTCCAAATTCCTGGGCTTGTTTTTCTGTGGTGGCCAAGCCGCCCTAAGTTATTCCCGCTGAGTCTCAGAGGCGACAAGCCCTTCTCTTCAAGACCCTGTCCCCCCTCAGAGCGATCGCTGCCCGTGGCTGTCGGCAGTCACATTCTAGACCCGAGCTCCCTTTGAGATGCGTCGGGTGCACAGGTGGGTTTTCAGAGCCCTGCTCCCGTGTCCTGGAGGGGCCCAGTCAGGGGTCCTGGTCCTTCCTCCCGGACGGGCCACCTCCTCTTCCACACGCGGGTTCCCGCCCCTCCCTTCCTGAGGGGGCGGCTCAAGCAGAGTGTGTGGCTGGTGCTAGAGCTGGGGTGTCAGATCCTTGAGGCTCCATTGTTGGCTGGTCCTGTCTCATGGGGGACTCGACTCAGTCCATGGAAGACAGAGCAGCAGCGGTCAGGGTCGGCCCTGGCCCCTCTGTGGGGTGACGTTCCCCACACCTGCCAGGCCAGGGAAGGAGCCAGGACTGTCCTGGAAGTCCTTCGCTGCCTCCTCTCCTTGTCCCCCACCCCGACCTGGGGTGAACCTGGGGGGCCTCCCCTGAGCCCCTCCACATCACCATGTGCAAGGAATTATGGGGTCAGCATGCTCCTTCCATCACGCTGGGCAGTGTGTTTGTTCTAGAAATTCCGAGTAATGTCTTCCATGGGAGAAGCACTTCCTGCGTCCCATGCAGAGGCCCCTGGCCCTTCGGCTGATTTTCAGTGAGAGCTGGAGAGGGCCAGGAGGACGTAAAGCCAGAAGCAGCCCCATCATGGGCCGGAAGGCTAGCCACATTGGTGCTGCTACTGAGAGATTCTGCAGCACACTGTGAACAGAACTTGTTCTAGGACTTGGGGCAGCCTTGAGGCCCCCGTGGTGGGGCCAGTGCCAGGCCTGCAGTGGGCGAGGGGGACTCTGGCCGAGCCAGGCCCAAACGATGCCCAAGCACAGAGACCTGCTTGCCACCGTGCTGTGGCCTGTGTCTGAGGACTCATCATGGCCACAGACATGTGAGGGGACAGGCCGAGTTCACGGAAGGTCAGTGGTGGCAAAGGGCTGTCCCGCACGTCTGTTGGGGAGCACGGTGATTTATTTTCCTGTCTGAGTCTTGCTCGGCAGTGAGATTTGCAGCCACGAAAGTTCTTGGCCAGGACATTTGTGTCTTAAGAAATGTCGGGCTGCACTTTTATTTTTAGCTTCAGGAATGTGATGCTTGATAGGATTTGGATTTTTTAAGATGGGCCAACTTTAAGATGAGAACTGTGTCCCTTGACCCCACGCCAGTCCTGGAGCACTCCTGTCTAAAGAGGGGTTCGCCATTGCACACGGAGAACACAGGCTGCCCATGGGCTGGAGCCCCCCCCCCCGCACCGGCCAGGAGGAACCAGGCTTTACGGGGACCAGGCCACTCCCCAGGCCGGGGCAGAGATCCCCACCAGAGGGGCTGCTCTGTGAGTGGTGACCACCCCCTACTCCAGGGCGATGGGTTGCAGACCAGAAACCACCTACTTGTGCACGCGGCTGGGCAGGCAGAGGCAGCCTCGGGGCCCTTGTGTATTCCGGGGGTCACAGAGTGCAGAGGGGCAGGTCGGTGGGGGGCACTTCCCTCCGGGCAGGATTACAGCCTGGACGGAGCTGAGCCAGGCAGCCTCGGCCTCGGCCTCGGCCAGGGCCTTCTACGCCTGTGCCCGGCCTCCTGCTGTCATTAGCAGCCACTGAGCTGGGATCAGGGTGCTTTTGGGTCACACCCAGACCCCCACACATAGCTGCTCCCGCGTCTGCTGGAGTGGCCCAGGCGTCTTCATTCACCCCAAGTTCACGGTTAGCATTGCAGTGTCTGCCATTCTGAACGGAGCCCAGGGAGAGACTGAGCCCGTGAACTGGAGTCTTGGTTTCAGTCACACAGCTACCCCGATCTCAACCCTTTCCCAGGTGGGAAGGCCATGTGAGCACGAGATGACAGGAAATGCAGTGTCCCCGCCCCTCACTCCTGCCTAGAGAGTCACACAACTGGGCCTGCGTGGACAGACTTTGTCTCCCAGACTAATGGTGGCTAGAAATAGAAGGCATTTTCCTCAACTTGCACCCCGTACTGGGGTCCCCAGAGGGTGTGAGACCTTCACCCCATGTGGCACGTGGTACACCCTCAGGTCCCCAGTCCGAGTGCTAGCCAGCCTGCCCTTCATGGGTCGGGTGCCACGCTGAGAGCTCCCCTGCAGGCCCCGGGCCCTGCCCTTGTCCTCTGCCAGGCTCATCGGGCGTGTTTCCTGCTCCAAGCCAGAGATGGCCATTTGTCCGAGAAGCCCCGGCTTCTCAGACGAAGAAGCGGTCTTCGGAGACCACAGTTTGGGTGCTCGGCGTGCCTGTCGCTACTAGATTGCCATTGGCTTGCACTATTCTGGTGGAGACCGATTTAAGAAAGGTGCCTATTTTTAAGAGAAAAAAAGAAAGCGTCCTTGATACTATTATATTCAAATTTACTATAAAGAGGTTTGATGTCATTTCATTGATTTTATATGGGTATCTAAGGGTGCCTCTCTCATCTGGTGTTGGAAGTCTTGGTTATTAACAGCAGTGACTTAATTACTCATTTGCTTACTCCTACAGTTTATCTGCAACAGTTTCAAAATGACGGAGCTGATGGCACAAGTAACACCGTGACTGGCGAGGGCAAGCTAAGGTTTCGGCACGATTCTCTGAGTCCCCAGAATATTCCCCACCAGGAATGGATGGTCAAAATACTGCACCTGCGAGTCTCTTGAGATAATACATTCTTATGTCATTTAATATTTGCGAAGAACATTTTCCAGTTGTTT
The DNA here is from genome assembly GCA_004027735.1 of Carollia perspicillata. NCBI lineage: Eukaryota > Metazoa > Chordata > Mammalia > Chiroptera > Phyllostomidae > Carollia > Carollia perspicillata. Next base: position 9,902 of record PVKM010029270.1, on the reverse strand, counting down.
CATATTTTTAGAGATTTAATTTCTTTTAAAAACCCATTAGAGACAATCACATGATGTGCAAGTTGAAGTGTGTGAGTCCGCTGATGTGTGGATTCGAATGTGAAACCTGCTTTTCAAAGTAAAAAGTCAGCGGGCAGGCTGCAAGAGAAAGAGGGACAAACTTTCCAAAATGCAGAGAAAACAAACAGAGATGTGGCCAAATGGAGGAAAAATGAATAGGCGTGGAGCTGTAATTCGGGTTCTCAGAAGACTCCTTGATAGAAGTTTCAGAATGAGAAAATGGAAAATCTAGGGGAGAAAACACTAAAAGAACTGATGGAAGAAAATTTCCCCTAGTTGAAGAAACACCGCCAGACCGAGGGCCCACAGCATCCTGAGCAGAGCGAGGACAGAACACCCACCCCAGACACAGCTGGGGAGCTTGGCCGAGGAGAAAAAACGAGCTTCCTCCGCAGGAAGGAACGTGCTGGCGTCAGCATCGCAGACGTTAGGTCCTTCCCCTTCTGTGGAAGGGCCTTCGGGTTTCTGATAAGCAGGGATTTAGAGCCTGGAATTCTGTTCACTCCCCAACAGGCTACCAAGACTGACAGCAAAACAGAGACGGGTGCGGATGTGCAAAGGCGCCGATGCACTCCCACCTGACTTGAAACAAAATCTGAAAGAGAAAGGAAGACACGGGACCTGAGCAGCAGCGGCCCCACCCCACGAGCAAGGGCGCAGAGAGGGACCCGGGCCAGTGGATGTGGCCCAGGTCCAGACGGCAGCGTCCACGTGAGCCAGGGGTCAGGGGCTCCCAGCGACGTCCCCTGACGCAGGCAGAGTCCTTTCAACGACAGAATAATGAAGAAGCAAAATGAGCTGGCTGGGGACGTATTTCTGTCATCAAGAAAAAAGCAATGTGATTAGAAACTCTGAGATAAACGCAACTTATCCAAGTACATGGACATCCAACTACGAAGCTGACTCAACGTGGCAAGCACCTACAGCGCTGGGAGGTGACAGGACCTGCCTTCGCTCCAGGCTCAGGCGTCGGCCCCCAGTGACATATGGCCATGTCATGACTCAAATCAGAGCATGAAAAGACATGCGCTTCTCAAGGTCATGGTCTGAAGTGAGAGTCACAGGCTTTCTGTGACAACGGAAATTAGGACAGCAGGGACGCAAGCCTTGCTTTCGGAGGCAAACCTGGAACAGATAGATCATTTGGGCCTGATGGTACTTAAACAGTAGTTAAATTGTAAATCTCTTTTCTGTGCTGGCTGGAGAAGCTGCAGGGGAAGTGACCTTTCTGGCCCAGGGAGCTAACCAGAGAGGTTCTGTGACAGGTGGTCAGGTTGAACAAGGACCTGACTAAACGTGAGGCTTGCTCTGCTCTCCATCATGGGTGACAGCCTGGCCACACTTCTTGGGTCACCTGCAGATTCCAACTCAGCCACAGTCTGAGGGCAAAGGCCACCTCTGCGTTGGCAACTCGCTGGACAGGAGGTGCTCATACCTCAGAGTCACTCCAGGGGGGATGGACAGGAGTGGGGCATCTGCCTCTCCTTGACGCACAGGCCCCCTCCGGGCCCCGGTTCCACACTCACCCTGAAAACATCCGCATGAGTTGTGGGCACAGGACGGGGCTGCTTTTGGTCTCCTCTTTGCTTCAAAGCGTGACCAAGGTTAGAATAGTAAGGATGCTGCTGGCAGCTCCAAACCAGAAATGTGAAGCAGAGGTTTATACTCCTTGACATACAAAGGGATGTAAGTAGTGTAAACCTAGAAAATGTGATAGTAATGCTATCGCTAATGAGAGGGGAGGAGGAGGGAAGGGGAGGAGGAGGAGAGGGGAGGAGGGGCGGCAGTGGCTGCTGCCCTCACCTGTGCCCGCAGCCCCAGCGTGCATGCCCTCCTGGAGAGGGCTGAGGCTCACTGACCCCTGGCCCTGCCCCTGCTGGGCTGCCTTCCCGTGCGGTACCCATGGGCACTTCCCAAGGCTCCAGGATACTAGGGTCACCCAGGATACCCTGGGCTCTAGAGGGAATGGCGGGGGCAGGGGGGGTGACAGACAGGTGATGCAGGGGCCAGCCCATTGGGTAGGGGAGGAGAATACCCTGAGAGCTCTCCCTCGGAGTTGATTTCTTGGGCTAAGATTTTATTTGGGAAAAAAAGGGTGAGAGCCCACCTTGTGCCCAACACACAGCGGGTGCTCAGGTGCCCAGCTGAGCACAGCAGCCAGAGATGGCTTCTGGGAGCTGCCAGATTCTTGTCTTGATGGCGAGGGGACCGGGAGCATGTGCCGTCTCCGTGGCAGCTGGGACAGAGGCCTCTCTATTTGTGCGTGGGAAGGTGGCGATGAAGGTGGAAACAGCCCTCACACGGTCACTCCGATTTTACGGCTCCACGGATGTTTATTGTCAGCCTGCAGTTTTTTTGTCTGGATTCACATGTTAGAGTGTAGCTGAATTACTTTCCTTCGTTTTTAAATTGACGTCAGGTGATGAATTCCTTGCTTCCACTTTAAAAGCGTCTTCAAGGGTTTTTGCTTTTGCCTACAGATAAATTAAAAACAGCCGAGACTGAAAAGGTGAAATTTCTCATTTGTCTGGTCTTCTCTGAGAGCTTCCCCCCCCCACCCCCCGCAACCTCAACCTGGGGATTCTGAGAAGAAAGAGGAAAAAGAATAACAAAATTATAAGTAATTGAAAAATCACTTGGCCACAGTGAGGTCCGAATCTCACCAATGGAAGAACTGTTTGTGCTGGAGAAGTTTTGTGGTGACTGTCGAGTCCCCGCCGGGAGGCTGCCATGACCGATTCCGAATGGGTCTTCTGGGGTGACGGAGGAGGAACAACACCCCTCCCTCGTACCCTTCTCGTCCCTTTCCCAGAAGTCTGCTTTAGGAGAAAGAAACCGGGAGAATTAAAACAGGCGCTGAGCCCTGCCAAGATGCTGGACTGGCCCAGGCTGTGGCTGGCTGCTGTCCCACACAGCCCTGGGGGACTGTCACGGGAATGTTTTGTCACCTAGAAATGCACAGCGGAGAAGCCGGGAGAGCCCAGCGGGGCCCAGTGCGCGACTGGGGCCTGAGGCCGAGGGGTCAGGGAACATGGCGTCTGCTTTCAGACACTGTGTTGATATTTTGTTCTTCAGGGATTCTTTTTCTCCAATTTGCTCTTGTGAAATATTACATTAAAATAGTATTTATCATGATTAAAACTCATGGTTCCCGAGTTTTGGGTGCCTCTTGACATTTTGGGCCTTTGCCTCAGCCTAGTCCAGGCCCTAGTGGGTCTGAAGGCTGACAGTGAACTTGTGTGCGCACATGGGATGTGTACGCACATGGGGGTGCCTGCGCGCACACCACTGTGGGGACTACGGTCCGGGGGTGAGGGGGCAGCCAGAGCTGCGGGAAGATAAAATTGAGAAAAGCCGTCCGAATCCGGCCTCTGTTTCTGGATCCCTCTCGGCCCTCTCCCGCTGGGGCCGAGTCGGAGGCTCCGGCGCTGACCCAGGCCAGGGGCGGAGGCCAACGGGTGGGGCCGGAACTACAAATAGAAAGATGTCCTTAACCCGATCAAGTGTTTCTTTCGAGCACCTGCAGCAAACATTGCACGGAACAAGGAAGCACCTTCCCTGTCAGCCTGAGGGGCGAGGGGAAAGCCCGGGGTGCCCAGTGCTGCCGTGTCTGTGTCGCAGGGGTAGGTGCTGGCTCACCCCTGAAGACAGAAAAGGAACTCAGGTAAAGAGGGATCAGAAAGGGGGCAGTGAAGCTCAGGACTACAAGTGAATGCATCACCTGCGGTGGCAGCTGACAGAATAGGTCCACGGCTGTCAGCACGCAGACCAAGGCCCGGTCACCAGGTACGACACCGACTGGCAAACTCAGTAGAATTCTCTCCACAAATAAACTGGAAGGTACACTAGAGAGTAAGTAATCAACTAGGAAACACAAGTTAAAAGGTCCCATTCAAATAGCAGCGAAAATTTCCACCACTCTAGGGTCTGCCCCGACAAAGAATACACAAGGCTTCTACGAAGAAAAACATTTTGACTTTTTAATAAAAGATGTGATTAAATGGAGTTACCATATGCTCCTGGGTGGACTAGTTAGTGCCATGATGCTCTCCGTTCTCTGCAAAATGATCTCTGAATGTCACACAGTCCCACTGGATTCTAGTTGAATTTCTTCTGGATGAAACAGTCTATCTTTGTAAAGGAAAGAAGAGAGGCCCACGCATCCCTAAGTCAAGTTCCGCGGGGAAGAGCGAAGAGTGAGGGCTCTTCTGAGCAGACATCGAGACAGCCACAGGGGCCCCCCCGGAGGGACGCAGGGGTCAGCAGACAAACCCGCCCTGATGGACACTCTCTACAAGATGCCTGCCCAGGGCTCCCTGAGCTGTCAAGGTCATTGAAACAAGGACAGTCTGAGAAAGTGTCACAGCAAGAGGAACCTCAGGAGACGTAATGACAAAATGCAGGGTAGTATCCTGGGGGAAAAAAAAGGACATTAAGTAAAAACTGAGGAAATCTAAGGAGTGCATGAACTCAGTGTAACAATACTGGTCTGTTAGTTGGGACAAATGTGCCGTGGCAAAGCCTTCACTCTGGGGGGGCTGGGCACGGGGCCTGTGGACACTCTCTGTCCTAGCTTTGCAACTTGTCTACGAGCATAAGAGAAACTAAAACATGTATTGTGAAAAAGGAGTCAGGAGTCCATTTGAAGAGGTTCCTGCTGGGACAACTTGAGCTTCAACAGTGAACATGGCAATGGTCTAAAACCCATCAAATACTGCCACAAATCATAATAGTATACATAACAGGAATGCGTCATTGCCAGAGGGATAGTGTACCAATTTATTTCTTTGAAAACTGGTAAGTGAAGGAAAAAGTCACTGCGCAACCAGATACTAGTAGAGAGGAGTGTCCCTTAATGATGGCCTTACAGCTAACAAGTGGTAGCAGAATATTAGTGAGGCTATCACCACCCTGTAAACCCAATGAATTCAAAGACGTAAGTGTCAAGAGTCAACGGCTGCTGCCGTCCTGCAGAAATCCAACCTGCCCCGCTCCCTGGACTCCTGGCAAAGGGAGGGGCCTGAGTCTCTTCTTGCTCCTCATTCACCTGCCAACTCGAGGGAGAGGGAGAGGGAGCAGCACCATGAGGGTGCCCCTGGCCGCAGGGCCTCTGCAGGTCAATCGGTTCGGGAAGGACAAGATGGGGGCAGAGGTAGGTCCTGTAGGCTCAGAGATACCTGGAAGACACACCACGTTGTAAAGCAGTACAGGCAAGACCCAATTACGGTGTCTAGTCCATCACTGGTTGACACACTAGATGGGTGCAGGAAGTGATAACTGTGAAAGTCAGGGTCATGGCTACTGAGGGAGGAAGGTGGTGGGGCCTGTGGCGGCTTCTGGGGGTCAGCCACATTCTACCTCATGGGCGCTCACTTAACAGTTCATTCAGCTGTGCTCGATTGGGACAGTTTTATTACTCTGTGTTTTACGTTACAATAAAATGATTGTAAAAATCTAACCCTGGCTGGTGTGGCTCAGTGGACTGAGCACTGACCTGCAAACCAGAGGGTTGCCGGTTTGATTCCCAGTCAGGGCACATGCCTGGGTTGTGGGCCAGGTCCCCAGTAGGGGGCACGTGAGAGGCAACCGCACACTGATGTTTCTCTTCTTCTCTCTCTCCCTCCCTTCCCCGCTCTCTAAAAATAAGTAAATAAAATATTTTTTAAAAAGGATTGTAAAAATCTAAAAAGATGAAGAAAATCTAAAAAAAGGCAAAGGTGCAACAAATAACTTTTCAAGTTCATCCTTTTAACCAAATTATTTCATTCATGTAACCAGAAGCCCTGCCTGAGCAATTTTATAGGTAGCCCTTGGTAAGGTAAGGGGCACAGGTCAAGTAAGGTGGGCCTGAGGCCTTGTCACCGTCTAGACACATTTCTGCGTCCACAGGGATTGTCCCAGTCAGCAAGGAAACTGTTACCTGGCCGATGGCCTTTGCACATCTCATCATTGATTGTCTCTGGGAGACCTTTGTCAGTACGAGGGCAGCACCGCGTAATACATGTGAGCTGCCTTAGCAGGTCATGTAAACTCACCTGTGAAACTGCCTCTCTTGGCCTGGTTTAGAGGTCAGGGACCCTGCATGCCAGGACCACCCTGCCCACCCAGTGGGAAGCTAACACGCTGGCCTCTGGCAAGTGGAAGTGCTCAAGGTCCTTTGAGGGCCATTTCCTCCCCTGAGACCCCCAGTCAACCCGAAGCCAACTGCAAAATCCTTCTCTGAATCCTTGAGCATGACTGCAATGCAGCGCTTTTCGGAAGTAGACACCACCTCTTTGACTGGAGAGGAGGTGAGACCCGGGGGAGGACAGAGCAGGCTCATCAGTGTGCGAGGCCGTGAGAAGCAGGCAGGGGCCAGGATGTCGACCTGTGTGACCTACGGGGCCTGGGCTCTGAGGGAGCATTGTGATGCTGAAGGTGGGGATGTTCAGCTTGGGATTTTTTTTTTCCTTCTTTTTTTTCCTTCTTTTTTTTCTTTTTTAAGTGAATTTAACACCCAGCCAAAGGAATGTGGAAAATAACCAGACAGATTCCATCTACCCCAACAGGGCAAATGAGGCCACAAAGCCGGGTGACTACCAAATGCCCTTTCCTGTCCCAGCCGTGGCTTCCCTGGGAATGCTGAGCCCTGAGTGGATGTGACAGCGCCCGAGGGAGTCTGCCCGCCACCGCCACCCCAGCTACGGAAAGGTCTTTACTGTCGTCGGTGCAAAGATGGCTTAGTTGTCAGTCTAACTATAAATCAGCAAAGTGTTTTCAACATTAAAAATGAAATGGGAGCTGTTCATTTGCATCTGAAGAAATTGGAATGTGGACTTATGAAAGATTTGATCCGGGAACATGATTCTTCTCTTAGCAATTTCTGACCATGGCTGGGTTTTTCCCCCCTGCTCATTTTACTATAATCTTTTTAAATATTTTCTGTTGTGATCTTGTGAGCAAAAGAAGAAATTTAGCAGGCTCTGCTTCTAGTCTTGTCCAGGCAGCCCCTGCACTGTCCATTCCTGTCCCAATGACAACTATAGCTCAGATTATAGGTGACCTCCATGAGGGCGCTGGGTAGTGACCCAGATCAGGCAGACTGGGAGTGGGGGGAGAGGACACTGGAAGAAGGGATGGCACGGGGTAGATGTCCTATATTTTCCAATCCCCAGACTCAGGGAAGGCCCTAGTTCACAGGGCTTCAGACACATAGTGTCATTCATCCCTTTTTAATGTGCTCAGCCAATCAGGAGACTAGAGACAGAAAAAGATTTAGATAATGAAGCGCATCTCAAAGGCCTGTAGGTAATGTTAAAAAAAAGTCTAGTGTGCATTTAATTATACTCTGAGAAGGAAGGGAGAGAAATAGCAGCTTATAATTTTTAAATTTTGGTGAAGAACATACATTTTGTAGATCTAGGAAGCTCAGCAAACCCTAAGCAGAATGAATATAAAGAGAACCAAACATTTAAGGAAGAAATTATACAAATTTTCCATAATCTCTTTTAGAAGATAGAAAAATAGGGAATTATTTTTAATTCATTTCATGAGGCCAGCATTACTTTAATAACAGAAACAAAGATATTTTAAGAAAATGACAGACCAATATCTCTCATGAACATAGATGCAAAAACCCTCAATAAAATATTAGCAAAGCAAATCCAACAATGTATAAATTCCCTGTCAACTAGAAATAGAAGAGAACTCCCCCAACTTCATAAAGAATATCTACAAAAATGCTGCAACTCACATTGTGTTTAATGGTGAGAAACCTAAAGCTTTTAGAGCAAGATCAGGTAGAAGGCAAGCATTTCTTTTCTCACTTCCTTTAACATCACGCCAGAAATTTTACCTAATGCAGTAAGATCAGAAAAGGAAATAAAAGTTATAGAGATTGGGAAAGGAGAAATAAAACTGTTTGTGGATAACATTTAAGTGTCTATGTAGAAAATCCAAGTGACTAAAAAAAAACAAATGAACCTTCCTGGAGGTTATAGTGATTATAGGAAGGTTGCAGTATACAAGATTAATATGCAAATGTCAATTGTTTTCTAATATGCCAGCACTGATCAAGTGGAATTTGAAATGAAAAACACAATACGATTTTCATTAACACCCCAAAAATGAACTATTGAAGTATAAACCTAACAAAACATGTATAAGATCTATATGAGGAAAACTGCAAAGCTTTGATGAAAAAACCAAAGAGCTAAATAAATGAGGAAATATGCCATATTCGTGGACAGAAAGACAATATTGTCAAGTTGTCAGTTCTTCATAGATTGATCTATAGATTCAGTGCAATCCCAATACAAATCCCAGCAAGGTTATTTTGAGGCTGTTGACAAACTGATTCTATAGTTCACAGGGAAAGGCACAAGGTTCAGAACAGCTGATTCAATATTGAAGAACAACAAAGTTAGAGGACCAACACTACCCGACTTTCAGACTTACTCTAAAACTAAGGTAATCGAGACAGTATGTTATTGTTGGAATAGCAAAACGGATCAGTGGGACAGCATAGGGAGCCCAGAAATAGAGTCACCTATAGTCAATTGATCTTTGACAAAGGAGCAAAGGCAATCCAATGGATCAAAGGTAGTCTTTTCAAGAAGTGGTGTGGGAACTACTGGACATCCACATGTAAAAAAATGAATCCAGACGCAGACCTCACACCTTCACACAAATTAACTCACAATGTATCATAGACCTAAATGTAAAATGTGAAACTAGGAATCTCCTAGAAGACAACGTGGGAGAGAGTCTAAACGACTACAGGTATAGTGATGACTTTCGATACAACACTAAAAGCATAAGGCATAGAAGAAGGAATTGAGAAGCTGGACTTCCAAATGAAAAGTTTCTGCTCTGTGACAGACACTGTCAAGAGAATAGAAAGACCAGCCAAGATTGGGAGAATATTTGCAAAATATTCCCATGTCTGATAAAGGACAGTTACCCAAAATATACATCGAACTCTTAACACACAACAATAAGAAAATGAACAGCGCAATTTAAAAATGGGCCAAAGACCTTAACAGACACCTCATTAAAGAAGATATACAGGTGGCAAATCAGCACATGAAAAGATGCTCCACATCATACATCAGTGGGAAAAGGCAAATTGAAAGAAACAATGAGATACCACAGCCCACCTATTAGAATGGCCGCGGTCCAGGGCCCTGACACCACCAAATGCTGGTGGGGACGTGGAGCCACAGGGACTCCCAGTCACCGCCGGTGGGAATGCAAAATGGTGCAGCCCACTTTGAAGACAGTTCAACAGTTCCTTACAAAACTTAATATACTCTTACGATGTAATTCATCAATCACACTCCTTGTTATTCACCCAAAGGAGTTGAAAATGTGCCCACAGACACCTGCATGTGAATGTTTATAGCAGCTTTATTCATAATTGCCCAGACTTGGAAGCAACCAGAATGTCCTTCAGTAAGTGAATGGGTCAACTGTACTTCATCCAGACATTGTGGAGTGTTAGTGATAAAATGAGCCACCAAGCCATGGAAAGATGTGAGACATGGAGGAAACGTGCCCATTACTACTAAGTGAAAGGACCAGTCTGATAGTCTCCATTTATGTGGTTCCAACTATGTGATACTCTGGAAAAAGAAAAACTGCAGAGACAGTAAAATGATCAGGGGCTGCCAGGGCTTGGGGGATGGCAGAATGAACAGGCACAACACAGAGGATTTTCAGGGTGGTGAAACTGCTCTGTATGATACTATAACGATGAATACATGCCTGTATGGGGAAAGTCCAGCCATTGTTGATATAATTAGAATGGTTTGCACACATTGATGTAACCTGGCAGCCAAGGAGACTGGACTGGAATGTACCTG
>PVKM010029269.1:0-17826 GCA_004027735.1 Carollia perspicillata | reverse complement strand
GGCATATCACTGGTCATGCAGTTGATACCCTCTGACCTTTCATATGGCTGGTCATGTGGTTTAGGCCCCACCCTGACCTTTCCTCCCCTTGCATGTCCTTAGTCATGCCTGTTAGACTCCTTGGAGGGGGAATGAATAAAGGGGCTGGAGAGCAGCCTTTAAGCATTAAGCCCCCAGGACAATGAGTTCTGACCCACATCAAATACCTCTAGGCCTCGGTTGTTTCTCAGCTCTAGGCCCAGAAAAGCAGCAAAACCAGAGAAGCCACTCCAGGGCTGACATCAGGACCAGCTGCAATAATTAATGACCAGTCAGTGGAGACATTGACCCTGAGGAGACACACATGGAAAACTGATGTATATTCTACTGAGATCCTCCCCTGAGACCTCCCGAAAATCCCCACCTTTAAAACCCCTCAAGACCTCTCTCTCTTTCTCCTCCCCTCCCTCTCTCCTTTCCTTTTTGCTCTCCTTCTCCCTTTCCCTCTCCCTTTCTCTTCCCTTTTCTCCCTCTCTCATGTTGTTTTCCCCATCCCCTTCCCCCAGACACGTTTTCCTTGCCTCTTTGTTCCTCCTAAGCTCCAAGGGCCTTTCTTTTGCCTCTGTAACTTGTTTCCTGAGCTCATGTCTTCTACAGCTCACTTCTTCTACCTCTGTGACTTTCCAAAGAAACCTCTCTTACAGTTTGAGTCTTGACCCTGAATCCTTTCTTAACCAGAACTCAGGTACCAAGGTTGCAGAACACAGGCCTAATACCTAGTACCATTTCGCTGCCAACATGACTAATAACGGTTTCCCCTTACATATTGGTATTCTAACATCATATTTTATGTTTTTAATTTTCTTATTGTTTTTGTAAATAACTCAGTCAGTCAAGACCTAACAAGCTCTGATGTAGAACTTCCAGAGAACTGAAAGAATAATCACATCTTGCACAGCAACAGAGAGATAATGAACATGGACCTCGAAGTTAAGAGGTGCAGACTCCAGTGCTGCTTTGTCCCTAAACACCTAAGTGAACGGAGACAAATCACTTAGCCTTTTCTGGTCTTTAACATCCTTATTTGCAAAGTGAAGATAATGAATGCCCTGAGTTATTGCTTTTATCTGGAATATCTTATGCTTCCAAACATAATAATATTCTGAAGTGCTTTTCTAAATAATAACTGGAATCTCACAAGAGAAATGTGAATTGTCAAAGAGCGGGATTCCAATGTGGCTTGAAATTTTAATAATAGCAAAAACTAGCATGTGTTAAAATATATTACAACTTATGCAAAAATATTTTAAGCATCATATCAACTCCTAGAACATCCCTGTGTTTATAATATTATCATGCCCATTTTATGAACAAGGAAACATTGTGCAGACAAGTTAAATTTCCTGTCTGTTGGCCAGACTGGGAGAAAATCCTGAGCTGAAGCCTGGATTTAAGTGTCTCACTCTAAAGCCGATGGTCTTCTACACTGCCAACAAGTTTTTTATTAGCACATTCAATTACTCAGTTGTGTCAAATAAAACTGTGATAATTGTTTGTTGCTTTCCTTTCTAATTATTTTTAAATGGAAGCAGTTGCATTTAGCAGGAAATGTGTTAATCTCTCTCTTTCCCAAAGAACAAGCTGCACCTGAAAAGCATTCCTGAGGTTTCTTTCTCAGGCTAGAGGCTTCTTCTGTTCCCCACTAACTGATATAGTTTTGATCTACCAATTAATTCCTTTGTTGCAGATGCATTGAACAGACGGAGGCAGGTAGAATGTTACATTATTATCTTTGGACTGCTTTTGTAGTATTAGATTTACCTAGTTTTAATTACATTGCACAATAAACTATTTTTTCCTTACAATACACATGTTTATGTGGTAGAAAGTCCACTGTGTGTTATTGATAATGATCCCCTAAGTCATCTACAAGATGCAGTTTGAGGCACCCCTGAGTTTTCCCAGCTACTAGGACTTGAGTGACACTCAATTCTCACCTGAGTTCTCTTTGGGTAGCAAAAGAACTCTTAAAGAGCCACCAATGATCACTGATGCATCCCCTGAGATTGTATTTACATATGAGACAAAGTAACCATTACATAAATGCTTCAGTTACTGCAAGCACTCAGTATTATCTAATCCACAATTTCAATACATTAATTACATGGCACCCCCATGAAGTATGCAAGTGCTTTCATTTCCACAGGCAAACCAGAGTAATTAAGCTAATTCTAAGTAAATTAAATGAAATAAGGTTTCAGGGAGAAGTCAACAATATGTTTGCCAGGATTGGAATTAAGAATTGATACACATGTTTAAAGTCCAAATATGGTTTCATAGACTATGAAAAGTCCCATGGACATGATTTAGTTAGAAGACAATCAGGAAGCATAATCTGTTTATAGGACCATCAACCTAATTTTGACAAAAGGCTGTTGTTAAATAATATCAGTACACTGACGTGATGAACACGGGTATGTAGCAGTGTACAATTTTAATGGTGGGAAATTTTAACCCACCTCACCATTCTTTTGACATTTTTTAAAAATAAGTGCTGACTCTAGTATGTAGCTTATAGATACACAGCATGTTTGTATAAGAATCCTGGGAACTAGTTTCAAAAGATGCAGACTCCAACCTTTAAGCATCCCAGTTCTGAGAGATTTGTTGACCTTCAACAGTGGAGCCAGGATGACTAAACCAGGAGGATGCACACTGGACCATCACTTGCCTTGCTGGAAGAGACTGTGCTAATCTTCGTGTAGAGAACTTTTCAGACCCCTCCCTTGAACTCTTTGCTGTGTTGCCCTCTCCCTCCTTATAAAAACCTCTGCCTCCACTGAGAGGTGGAGATGGGCTTTGTTACATGAGTCCCCCACCTTCCAGGAGATGGGCTTTGACACATTATTCTCTCCACTTCCAGATGGCTAGCATTTGCAAATAAACCACTTTCCATCAGCACCTGCCTCTCAAGTATGGGCTTTTGTAGAGACAGGCAGATAGACCTGCTTTTGGTTACAGGTACTTGTATCCCAGAGAATTTATTCTGGGATTTAGCCAAATATGTTTATGCACATATGGGTGCAGGATTAAGGGAGATGAAGTCTGACTTTTAAAAGTAAGGAATTAGGCCCCAGCTGGTGTGGCTCAGTTGGTTGAGCATTATCCTGCAGACCTAAGAATCACCAGTTCAATTCCTGGCTGGTGCACATTCCTGGGCTGTGGGCTTGGTCCCTGGTTTCTCTCTTACATCAATGTTTCTCTTCCTCTCTTTCTTCTTCCCTTTCCCTCTCTGATAAATAAATACATAAATAAAAGAAATAAAGTGAAGGAAAGACTATTTTATAATAAATTTTCACAAAAATTTGTTGAATTGTTTCCTTATGTAATATTATTTTCTTGTTATCATCATAAGCCTATTAAAAGAGTTAAAAGAGTACATTTAACTCTGGCTGGTAGGGCTCAGTGGATTGAGTGCCAGCCTGAGAACCAAAAAGTCTCTTGTTTGATTCCCAGTCAGGGCACACAGCTGGGTTTCAGGCCAGGTCCCCAGTAGGGGGTGCACAAGAAGCAACCACACATTGGTCTTTACCTCTCTGCCTCTCTTCCCCTCTCTCTAAAACTAAACAAATAAAAATATTTTTTAAAAGGGTACATTTAAAAGCCATCTGGCTATTGGTGGTGAGCATTTTAGGGAAATTATATATATATATATATATATATATAAAGTATATGTATATACACACACCTACATATAATAAAAATGTATTTTGTTTATGGTGAGTCTATTATTAAAGGACAGAACTCCTATATTTCATATAATATCATAATTTATCATCTATAATTTCACCCAAATTATCAGGTTCTATTAAGTTTGTTCAAAAATAAATAAAATAATTAGAAGGAGCTGAAGATGCAGACATTCTAAATTTTAAAAAATGCTTAATTGCAGTACAAACAAAAAAGCCATGTTTTCATTTAGTTTCGAGACAGTGTCCAATCCAGAGTCCATCATTTATCGAATATTCCCAATTAAGTAACTCTGAATTTGGAATCCTAGAGGAAAGAGGTGTGGTTGAATTCCAACTCTGAGAACTGTAGGGAACACATTTTGGTCCTTTTAAAACCCAAGTACATGCAAATCTCTAAAGAGGATGTATATTGGTTATAAATACACATCAAGAGTAATGATTTAAAAAATATTATCAATCACGGGAAAATATGTCTTTCTGATATTTCCAGTTATTTTGTTCTGTTCTAAGTAAGATTTCCACTGCTTCTACTTGTACTTAAGAGAGTTAAAGGTTATGTCAAGAAATGTGAGCTCAATTTCTACCCTTAGAGACTAAAATGCTTTGTTCAGAAGAGCCAGTGATTTCTGTATGGTACCAGACAATGCTGAACGGCTCTGCTAAAGACTCTGCACCCCTGCAGGGAACAAATGCCACAAATCTCAAAGTCAACACAAGGGGAAGATGCGGAACTAGTAAAACAAACAAACTCAATTTTTTCAAACTCTCATCCAAATAAGAGCAGGGGCAGTGACTTCTCAATCCGATATCAGTCTCAGCAAAGGATACTGGTTCTTTAGACAAAGCAGAAAGAAGAAAACAGGGTTAAAAAAAACATACTCATTAGGCTGTCAGCATGTGTGTAGCGAAAAGAGAGCTGCTGGAAAGAAATAATAGATTGTAAAGATGAGCATCTTTCTGGGCAACACTCAAACTCTCTGGTAGCAGCCCATTATTTTGCCTGTTTTAGGCCACGGGGATGTGCTGGAAAACCAGGCTCCATTTCTCTAAGAAGTGGAATTATTTTTTAATTATTTCTGGCTCAAAAGAAGTGCAAATTATAGAAGCAATGCATTTTATTGGACCAAATGGCTAAAAAAGGGGGGAGGGGAGGATTAAAAAATAACAACCTCCCAGACATATAGACAAAAATAATAAAAATATAAGTATAAAATAAAAATATTATAAATAAAACAGTGTAAAGATAACACATCTCCTTCCTCTCACTCTGGCCCATCTTTCCCACACATATTTTACATTTGGTGAAATGACTTAAGAGCAGATGTTAAAAACAAAAATCCTAAATATATGGATAAAAATGTAAAGATAAACTCTTACCTCCATCATATAAACTTGTTTTCCCAAGTGATTCAATTTGGATCAAAATGGCTAAAGAACAGATGTTTTAAAAACCAAAGTCTTCCAAACGTGAAGTTAAAAAATGTAAAGAATAAACTTCATTGGCTACGATAATGCCAGGGATCACAGGAACAAGTATAAAGGGCACATGGACAAAAACTAAGGGGGGTGGAAGTGGGACGGAGGTGGGGAGCACTGGGGGGGTGGGCTGGGATGGGAGTAAAAGACAGAAAACTGTACTTGAACAACAACTAAAATAAAATTTTTTAAAAATGTAAAGGTATCCCAGGATTAAAATTAAAGAGTGTGAAGTTGCTCTCCCCTCACAGTCACCCTTCCCCCATCACCTTAAACACCTTTCTCCATGTGCTTTCTTGTGTTCATACCCATGACTCTGAATTAATTGTTTCCCTAAGGGAAGGATTACCTCAGGGGGCATTTTTGTAGTTGACGATAGATCCATGAATTAATCTGAATATAGAAACTAATTACAATAAAACCTGCTCCGTGTTCTCACTTAAAGCATTTCTTCACCCTGAATGTTAATCTTTAAAAGATTAAGGCGGTTGGCACAAAGGCAACGTTTCCCATTTGAAGGAACTTTGTATTCTATTTATAACCATATGCATTTATTTCCAGGGAGAGATTCAGTGAGGTAGCAGTGTGCTTTTATCACACCATTTGGCAAGCTAAACCCACATGGCCTGAAGGTCAAGATAGCTAAAAGTTTTAAAGAGAATTTAACAAAACACATATAAACAAAATGGTTGATAAAATAGGAGCAAATTGATTAAATCAAAAGGTGACAACTGAAGTCATCTATTCCCCTGGGCGTCTGTTCACATTTTTTTCTATCCCCACTTCATAATCTGACAGACAATTAGCAAACACTTGTATATTTGGTTGATGATCCACTCAGTGGGATGCTCTTCAGTCACCTTCAAAGTACTCTCCATTTGATGCAATACACCTATCAAAATATTTTTTTACCACTGCTCAAAACAGTTTTTGAATTTGTCAGTTTCGATGCCTTCTTAGTGTTTCTGCCATTTTTTTGGTTCAACTCTTCCACATTGGCAAAACATTTCCCTGTGAGTATTTTTTTTCATCTGGGAAACCCCCCCAAAAGTCCCTCAGGGCAAAGATCAGGTGAATAGGGAGGTTGGGGCACAGAGGTCATGCTGCTTTTGGTCAAAAACTGCTGAACACTCAGCCCAGGGTGGGCAGGTAAGCTTGTAAATCATCCATCACAAAATGGGCAGACATGTTGAGAGTCTTCAAACAAATTTACTGAAGCCAAATGCAGAGTCTCATAACAATGCCAGCTGGTACACTGACACAGATGAGTTCCTAGAATAGTAACCTAGTAGGGGAAGCCTGTACTATAAGGGGCCTGCCCTCCAGGAGATAATTCCATTTTTTAGGGGCGTCCCCTTTTATGTCTTCTCAACATATCATAAAATTTATTGAATTTTGAGAATGTATTCCAAACACTGTTACCAAATGTTTTATAAAATAAATATTCTCCATGCATATCATAGCTCTTACATTTTTATTTCCAAGACCTTGGGACTATGTACATGGTCATGACCTAAGAAATACCAAGCCATTAACATAAAAAAATAAACTGCTTTTTAAAAAGAGAGTCCAGAATATAAAACTTTACAGGAAATTTAGAGTAGTCTAGTCTACTTTTCTCATTTTGTAGATAAGAAAGTTGAAAATAAAATGAATTTTATTTTCTTTTGGAATCCTGCCCAAAGATCCCAGGCCTAGAACTTAACTTTTTTTTCCATCAAACCCATTCCTCTTCCCACCGTGCTTCATTATGTCACACAGTCTGATGTACACACAGGCAGGACACAGACAAGTACATTCCAGTAGGAGTGAATTATTTTCATTCTCATAGAAAGCTGGGGCTAAAGATGGATCCAAGTGGAGGCCCTGCATCAGGTCTAAGCAGTGCATGTGAACAAAACAATCAGGGAGGAAATACCTACAAACCCGTGTGTCTTTCTTATCTTATTTTAATTATCTTAAGAAGTAACAGTAGATTGCGTGCCTTAAAAATCTGTTATGTCATGTTTGTCTTTGTTAATGGTAGACAGAAGCAGCTCAGAATTTTTCTCCAATTCACAAATACTATCTGAAGAATTTACTAATACAATGTTCTGCGATCTGTCTTCTTTTCCCACCAGTTGAGGGCAGCTCTTGCTTCCCAAGTCCTCTTTCCCAATGACCTCTTTTCAGATATAAAGGTATTTGACATCTGCATAACATTTGACATTGTTAAATAATCAAAATCTTGAGATCGTGCTTCACTAATTCATCCCTCTCTTCATATTCTGAAATGTCTTCAAAATGACAGATCTCCAGGATAAAGTATGGGTATGTCCTGTTCCTGTCCTTAGGATGCATGTCCTTGGTAGAAAATATGTCCAGTCAGATTGTCCTTTTTTCTGACCATGTGTTGACAGTTTTGAGTCTCTTCTGTTATTCCTTCACCTACAACATCCATCAGAATCAGAATTCTTGCAGACTAATACTCTTCTGACTTCATGATCTTTCTGGCATTTTTGTATATTTCCATGTTTCACCAAGGGCCTCTGTCGATTAATCCTAGTCACTCCATTACTGTTTCTGATTTTAGACTTCTAAATTGATGGCTTCAACCCTTACCCTCCTTTGATCTTCACTTTCAAGAGTCCATTTACACTTTGGACATCTCTGCTTTAATGATTGCCCTGTGTCTCAAATACATGCTAAAGCAAAATTTGTTTTCTCTGGGGCTTGTTCATGTTCCTGAATTTCTTTCCACATTCAATTTTTTCATCCCCTATTGATTATCCACACTGGATAAGTCAGTCATTCTTGACTATCCCTGCTTCCTTAAGTCTTTACATGTAATTGGTCCTTTAGTCCTACCAATGAACATATTTCCAGAATCTCATCTACATATTCTAGTCAATGACCCTCATCCTGTCTCATGATTAAACAAATGGCTACTCCTAACATTTTAACCTCTAGTTAGTTACCCCCAACTTCTTAAAAGATAACAATATATATATAATAACCTTTACATATAAAATTCTTAAGGTAAAAAATCACTGTCAGAAAGAATATATGCAGGAGAGGCAGCTTTTGTCAGAGAAATTGTGAGAATAATACAAAATATAAAGACTAATCCCTGACATATACTTACATAATTCAAGACTAATAATTAATTTTGACAATGCTAGAATTAACTTTTTGACATTACCTGGAAAATTGATGAGCTAAGCTTGTATAATTTTGGTTTACTCTAGTTAATATTCTCCTTTAGATAAATATTTATGGGATTCAATTTTAAATATCAGTATCACTTATGTAGCCCACAGATTTTAGTATGTGTAGGGTTTTGGTTCTATTACTAATATGATATTTATGTCACTAGGTTGTTGATTACATCAGCGTAGAATTTTTTTAACCAAGGAATAAACTATTAAAAATTAAAGCTAAACTCTTAAAGTTTACTTTGTCTAGTCTATGAATACCAAATTTTACTTAAAAATTATTTTTTCATTAAAAATAATTCTCATTTTTAGATTAACTTTGAAAGAGTAAAGATAAAAGCCAAGATACGATTGCAACTCATTGCTACTGGAAATTTTTGTCATATCTAAACTTAATTTTTAAAAAACTCTAATAAGGAAAGACTGGCATCCAAACTTTTAAACATTTTACTAAATGTGAAACCCTAAGGCTTCTCACTTTCACCTCAGAGCTCCCCCATGATGGCACTCATAATTCATGTCAGCAAGGGCTGGCCCAGAGGCTTTTCAAATCTCTGCTCTGTCATTCTTCAATTTACTCGTGTGTTCATGGTGTAGTACTGAATAAAAAGTCTTACAGGTGACCATATCAGGCCCAGAAAGTCAGTATCCAGAAACAATTTTTTAACAGAAAAATGTTTCTGATTGTATACCTGGACCACCTATATATTTTAAGTACATGTTTTATGTCAACATTTAAATAAAAGTGATTCTTAACATGGTGTGCGCTAGCTTTTAGTATCTGTTATTATAAAATTAAAAGTATAATTATCTTAGGTATTTAGAGATATTCGTTAAACTGTGTATTATAGAACACACTGCTTGATGTTTAACCACTTTCGTCAAAGTCTCCAGAAGTACTTCAAATCCCCATTTCTTCTCAAAGCTCCTCCTCCATCCCTTATTTAGATAGGATAGAAGTATATCGCTCTGTACCTAAAGTAATATATCTCTGGTTAAATGTGAGCTATTTTATCAGTATTGTTTATATCAAATTATGAGCTTTCATCGTATCTTCCAGCTTAGGGAAGGACTTAAGGCAACAGTAGGTGAAAACTCAAAAGGGGTTATTTTTCCGACCTCCCTTGTTATTTGGAGGTTAATTGGTTCGCATCAGGAAAGACAGGGTCATGTCTAATCATAATTATAGAAATGCACATAGTTAGGGCAGTACTAGTAAGAAGAAATGTAGAGAAACATTTTTTTAAATGAAAGTAGAATACTACAAAGATTTGAAGGCTCTCTAACTAAAGCCAAGTACCCTCATAGACTGTAGGAATGGCTTAACAAGCTAACATTGACCTTAGGTGCCTGAAGTTTCAGATACTCGAGATTGACAATTGGCCTGGAAATGGTAACCCTGTTAACCCAACATGATTCTGAATTTAAGTACACTGAGGTAAAATCCTTCTCATTTTCCTGTGAAGAAGTCAGAAACTGGCTTTTCTGTGCTTGAACAACCTTACCCATTAGGAAACAGTAAATGAAATTCACATGTATGAAATGGATTCTCCAAGGATTCTGTTTGGGTTTTTTTGTAGACTGTTTGTCAACTATTATCATATTCAGGTCATGGGATTCTATTTAGCATTAAAGAGTTTAATGCATATTGCAGAGTTAAGAAAATATTAACTAAGCAAGGCATTAATTAAAAATTATGTCTTAAAAATTACTAGATAAACATGTTTCAGTTAATTATTATGTTGTTCTTTTTCATGGTCTTGTTTAGGCAAACAAAGCAAGAAAAAAAGCTGACCAACCATTTTATTCATGCAAGGTGGTCAGGCCACAGAGAGGATGAATTTGCTTAATTGATATAACAAACAAAAATCAGAGTAATCTCCACTAATTTCTACTAGAATATTCAAGCTAATCAGCTAGATCTTGAAAAATCTTTGACACATTTTTTGCTATTAGTATGTTAGAGTTGAGAATTTCCAAGTATACATAAGCACTAATGAAAATTTCTAAAAATATCTTCATAAATGTCTCCACCCCAAATTATGTTTTTATTATAATGTGGTAATTAGAATATATTTTAATACTTATTTATATTTTCTTGGCTTCTCAATCCTTTTTCACATAAATGAAGTTGTTCTATATTTTTCCATGTTTATCTATCCTCCAAACTTTTTAGATATCGTGTGTGTGTGTTATTAAATGCAGAGATTGACTTTGGGGGAGGATAGCTCCTAATTTTTTAAATCTGTAAGGATTATATAAGGAAATGTATTGAATGTACCTGTCAAGTCCCTGAGGTTCTCGATAAATAGTAGGCATGATGATGATGATGATCATTGTCATTACTTAATGGTTAATACAGTCAATTTAACCTGGATTTAAGTATCTCTTTCTATATTTACTACTGTGTGTGTTTGGGCAAATGACTTGACCTGTCTAAAATCTTGATTGTTTTTAATATATAAAGTAGGGTAAATAATTACCATACCTACCACATGAATTTTATTTTTAACATTATAAGTTAATATAGATGGTACATTTAAATGTTAAAGTATCATGATACATCTCACTCATGTACTTTGTTATACCTAATATTTTTGTCCTGAAGACATCATCTCATTTTTATTGATTAGTTTTCTAAAATCTTGCTTCATTAGGGTGGATTTATTAAAATTTCTTGCATATTTATAAATTGTACTATTTTTATTATTTAATCCCTTAAATTGAAATACCTTTATTATTCTTTTTCTCTTGTTTATATTTTCATCATTTCTGCCTCTTCAATGCACTTGTAATTTAATCTAATTTAGTATTTCTCCTGTAATATTAAGAATAAAGCCATGATTTCCCATGCACTTGAAAGGAAAAAAAAAGACAAATTCCCAAAATCTTGCATTTTGCAGCTGCATATTATATAAACGCGACTTCAACTTCTTTTCAACCCAATGTTTGTAAAGGAGTGTTTCAAAATCTCCTGGCTGAGTTAAAAAGTGTCTGCTATTGATTTTAGATCTTGTCTAAAGTCAAAAATTAGATTCCAGGCAAGTCGCATAAATTTTTTTGGTTTCCCAGTGCATATAAAAGTTATGTTTACACTATACTGTACTCAACAAGCATGCTGTAGCAGTATTTTTAAAAATATTCATATGTTTAGTATCTAGAAATAATTTTTTCCCTGAGATTTCAAAGATATTGTAGTGTTTAAATTGATGTTGCATTTAAAATATCTTGCATTTATAACTGGTGCAGTATTTTATGTTTATTCAGTCAAATTTGTCAAACACAGTTTAAAAATCTTCATGAATGCTATCCTTATTTGATTGCTTGTTATAACTGTTACGGAGAGTGAACTATGCTAATCATTTAGATTTAAGCTTCAACAATGACATCAAAGTAAATACTATTATTATTTACATTTTAGAGATGAGGAAACTGAGGCTTAGATAGGTCAAATGATTTTGGCAATACCACAAAGCTAGTTAGTGATTGTATTGACATTTAAACTGATTTCTCATGAGTCTGGAACATGTTTCTTCACCACCAATAGACACAGCCTACTTGGCATCTCTTTTACTTTTTGCATAGCTTTTACTTTTTATTACTGATGGCGATATGGATTCTCTTACATATGATTGCTTTCAGACATTATCCCTGGTATTTGGGATGTTTTAGTGGTCTTAATTGATATATTTAATATTAAATGTTCTTAATAGGTTAATTTCCAGACTTAAACAAAATTTAACTTTTCTAACAATTGGATTGATTGTCTAAGAAGAACAAATAATGATATTTGGAATATGTCATCTATTAAAAAATGGAGCTAACCTATTTTCCAAAAGCACTCAGGCAATATATAATAGAACATATAATCTAAACTGGATTGAAAAATATAAAAGATATGATGTTTGTGTGAAAAGTCCAGAAGTAATGCAAGGTTTGGGATAATTTCTCTGACATTCTTTTGCCCTATCCTCCCATGTCCTTAAGCTGGTAACTTTCATGGCAGAAGGATGACCGCCATCAACAGGAAAGCTTCTGTTTCTTTGGTTAAATCAATGAGGAGATAGAGAGATTATTTATTTTCTCTCAAGAATGGTAAAAGGTTGAGTTTCACTTGATTGGAGAAATGTAGCACACACAGCTGCCCTTCAATAAGATCACTGTGATTGCTTTATGGTAAACCAATGGCAGCCCATCTCTGTGGCCAGGGTGAAAGACTACCTCAGACATACAATGGAGGAGATGTGGTTGGATGCCTATTCAAACTACTAGTGTTACCACCCATAAAAAAGTGTTGCAAAGAACAATTCATACAGAGAATTTAGATGTTTATGTGTAAATTTCAAACACATTTTTAAAAGATTTTTATTTATTTTATTTTTAGACAGAGGGAAAGGGAAGGAAAAAAGAGGGAAACATCAAAGTGTGATTGCCTCTTGTGTGCCCCCTACTGGGAACCTGGCCTGCAACTGAGACATGTACCCTGACTGGGAATCCAACTGGTGACTCTTTGGTTTGCAGGCCCAAGCTCAATCCATTGAGCCACACCAGCCAGGGTCAAACAATTTTTTTATACATAAGATTTTAGAATGTAAAGTAAGATAAGTATACATTTAATTTTGTTTTTAGGTTCTTCTCTTTGGATCTAAGTGTTTTACACAAAATCAAACTTCTGTATTTATCCTTTTCAAAATGTCTCTAGCAGCTTAAATGTGCTCTATGACATACTAAAACTTGAGTTAGACTCATTCTATATGGTTCTTGGTTTCCTTTTCATCTACCCCAAAACATATTTTGCTTTTAAGAAAAAAGACTGTACCTCTCAAGTGTGCCCTACACCCCAACACAACACTGGGCACATTCTGGAAGCTCCATAAATACTTGTTGCTTCTAGTCATGACATTCGGCAAAAGGAAATAGATAGGTAGACAGAGTAAGAGAAACATTGAGAAGCCCTATTTTCCTTTTCATTCTAAACGAATCACAGGAAAATATACAACAGTGATGCTGAAGAAACACTAAGTCAGTTTCTAAAATTTTCTATTTCAAAACATATTCTAGACCATAGTAGGTGAAAAAAAACTTGGGAGAAACTGACTTTGTTTTCCAGAGAGTTTATTGGCTTCTGCAGATAAAGTATATGAAAAAAGGATGATCAAGTAGTTCTCCAGTAGATTTCACAATATGTATTTTTGCTCTTTATATATAGCAATTGAAATTTGTTTTTTTTTAAGTTACTAAATCTTCTAGTTGGCCTTTAGTGGAAATGTTCTGTATTTTTTCAAAAATTATTTCAAGGGTTCTTAAAATTGAATCAATAATTGGAAGATATGAGAATGAAGAACATATATTAGTTTTTACTTTGTGATATCTTAAATCACTTGAGAATGAGGCAATGCTTAAACATTATGGATATATGAGTGTATGTAAGTGTGTGCTTATTTATACACACATGTACATATATTACTATGCGCTAGATATGTTACTTATGATATTTTATTTTAATTTTTGGAAACATGTCTAAAATCCTGAATTTAATAAATTGTGGAGTCTAAATTTGAATGCAAACCTAGATCTACGGTATGGTATGCATCAATTTGCTCCCTCCTTACTGGGCATGCCCATGAGTCCAACTTATTCATTTGCTGATGAAGAACCAGAGGAAGATCTCAGGTCATGTCAGATACAATCTTAGGTTTCCTTACGCCTAACTCCTACTTCTTTATTAATCCAAACCTTTTCACAACTATTTTCAGTGGCTAAATATTTTAGAATGCTTGTAGTAAAACAGTATATTATTAAGTAAGGTATAAATCATAATGATTAGATAGACTTCATGATTACTTTCTGTAAAACCAAAGTACAAATTATTTTGCATAAAGAATTCTGGAAAAAAGACAACAAAAATCATCAAAGACTTGGCATGTTTTATTACATTCTACATTTTATTGTGGGAGAAACGTTTACCACTTTAAGGACTATAATAAAATGTGTGTGCTTTGGTTAACTATTTCATGCTATCAAATGTAAACTCCAGCATTAGTTTTTTTTCTTCTGAAGAAATATCCATGCACTATAGTATTTTCCATAGAATTACTGACTACAGTTTGTTTTCACACCAAATATGTGACTCTTTTCAAGTTAATGGGTAAATTTGCTCATCTCTTTCTTTATTATAAAGCAAAGATAAATAAGTCTTTTTCACTCAATCTGCTGAGATAACTTGTGCCCATGTGAAAGGTGATCTGTTCTAATCAACTTCACAGAGTCTGATGGAATTACACTGAACATAGCTCATACCTGACACAACCACAGAATGATACAGTTCAGGACAAACATTGGTGACCTGCATAATACATGACAGACAGATGACCGGGTGAGAAAAGTAATTTTTCACCTACATCACTTGAGTTTCTTTATTAAAGGCTGAGACATGTTTGATGGAAAGAAGCCTGCTTTGCCAGCTAAAAGCTGGTGTGTTATATTAAGAGCTCAGTCAGTATTCCCCTGCCGTTTTACTGTTTGAAAAATGTTATTTTGGCAATAAAATACAATAGACACCTACTCTGCATGAAAATTCAGCATTTCAAACACATTTCATAAGAATGCAAAGCTGCCGGTAATCAGATATTATTATTTAGCATATTTACATGATCAGGAAGATCAAGGTCACTGAATAGAAATATCAAATTTTAAATTGTATAGATTATTTGTGAGTTGATGGTTCATAGCTGTTTTTATTTTGCAACACAATTTATATGAAAAAATGTATGATAAAAAGTATAATTTGTTATTAATAATAGTTACATTATCCATATTTCTAATGGATTATTTCAGGCAAAAGGAAATTTAATTACTTTAGAGAGCATTCTTTGATAAATACTCTGGCATCATTACTAACCTGCAAAATTTGAAAGATTTAGTGTAATAGTTGAATCTTAATTACTAAAAAAATGGAGTTTTATAACTTTAAATAAGAAAGTAAACCATAGCATTTAATTTCAAAAACTGGCAGACATATCTTAATGAAGAAGTGTGTCACTTACAGTTAGAATATTTCACATGCAAATAGTAAATATACACAGTCTTTTAAAGTGGCTTGTTTTCTCAAAGTGACAAATGACATCCCTTTCCTGCAATCATTAATTTATACACATATCTATGAAATATTTATTTCTAGGCTTTCTTTTAAGATCTGCAATAAAGCAGTAAATAAAGAATTAAAAATGCTTTAATGAGGTATACATTTCTTTGGGGGAAGACAAATAATAAACAAATAAATTTTATATTACACCAGTTGGAGGCAAGTAATGCACTATGAGGAAAAGTAATTCTAGGAGGATAAGGACTGTTGTTCTCACAATAGTGTATAGGGAGTTTAGGGACCATCTTAATAATAAGATCATATTTAAACAGATGGAGATTAAGTGAATTGTGGGGTATTAGTAGAAAGAACATTTTAGACAAAGATAACAGCAAACAAAGAAGCTATGTGACATTATGTAGTTGGAGCAGGACGAGTGGGTAGGAGATAAGGTCTCAGAAGTATGGGAAATGGTGGGAAGTGGGGAAGAATGAACAGCACATCATAGACATCCATCTCGATCATGATAAGAACTTTGGCTTTAAGTCTGTCTAATGGGGAAAGCTTCTGGAAGATCTTGAACAATGAGGGATGTGCTCTGACTTTGTTTAAACGGACATATTTAGTATCCACAGTGGAAGGTGCATGATAAAGGTAGACTGAGGAACAAATTATTTCAGTGATCCAGACGAGTGAGTCAGAATGAGTGGTGAAGAAATGGGTGCTATAAGTGATCAGAGTCTGGATATATTTTCAAAGTTAAACCTTGATGGTTTAAATATGAAGAAAGTAAAATAAAGGAGTCAAATATGAGTTCTGAGTTTTGGCCCTAACCACCTAGATGGATGGAGTTGGAGTCACTACTTACAAAGTTGAAGAAGACTGAGGGAAGAGCTGGTTTGAGCAAGGTGGGGAAATCAAAAATTTGATAGCTATATTGTTTTCCTGACTGCTTTGACAAAGTAGCACAAATCAGGCAGTTTAAAATGGCAGAAATTTATTCTCTCAGAGCTCTTCAGGGTAAATGTCTAAAACCAAGCTGTCACCTCAGCCATGCTTTCTCTAAAGCTTCTATGGGACCTTTCTTTGCCCTTCCAGCTTCTGGTTTCAGTCATTCCTTGATTTGTGGCAGCACAGCCCCAATCTCTGCCTCCAGATCACATGGCATTCTGTTTGTATCTCTGTGACTGCATAGGGCCATCTTCTTACAAGGAAAGTAGACATACCAGAGTAGGGACCCACCCTACTCCATTATGACCTCATCCTAACTTAACTGATTACATCTGCAATAACCCTACTTCCAAATAAGGGGACAGTCTGAGGAATGAGGACTTGAACACATTTTTTTTTTCAGAGGGAGGACAAAATTTATCCCAGAATGTAACCTATAATAATTATGGGTACATTACATTTAAAAATAAAACATTCCAGCATAGGTGTTGAATAAACAGTTGATATGCTGTCTTGGAGATATCTGGTTTGAAGATACAAATTTGGACATCACCATTGCATAAATGGCACCTAAAGCCACAAGTTGTAATAAGTTTATGCAGGGAATATCCAAAGACAGAGCTGTGCAATGTACCATTATAAAATAGGGAGACTTGGAGTAACAAGCAAACGAATAAAAAGGAAGCAGTGTTTTTTTAGAATCACCAAAAAAAGACAATCAGACAATACGTGTTATAGATGTAATACTCAGCACTTCATCTCTGGCTGTTTCTTCTGATTGACAATCACTGTTTAGGTGCATTAAATCACTGAGCTGCAAAATTATGATATTCCATACACACTTCAGAATGCAGCAAATCTGCATCGCCCTATCTAGAATTTAAAATTAATTGATTATAACCTTCTTTAACTTTTCTTCTAACATAAGTATATATTAAAATAGTATAATACTTTTAGTTTCCAATCAATACTTCTGTGATTTAATATTTAGGTTTTGTTATTATTTTTGACACATACATATCTAGTACTTTTACCAAAGAAAGCCAGTGCTCAGTAATCTCACTAATTTCAGTTTCCTCCTTTTCTTCCTAAAACAGTGCTCAGCTGTATTTCCCATCCTCTCTTGTTTTGGGCAAGACCTCATGCTGATGCTCTGGCCAGCGAAATATATTGAGAAATGATCTGTGACTTTAGGGCTGATCTTTAAACTCTCTGTCATAATTCTTCGCTTGTATATTGTCTGTATTCTGAAATGTCAGTGGAGAATGGCAAGGCTCTAGAAGAGTAGAAAGCAACTAAATTGTAGAAAACTATTTCACAGAATGAAGTAAAAATCTCCTAGTACCTTGATTGAAGTGCAACAGTTAAGAGATTCATTGTTAAATCGCTG
>PVKM010029268.1:0-17865 GCA_004027735.1 Carollia perspicillata | reverse complement strand
GAAGGCTCACAAGGCAGCCCCTGTTTTTATCAAGTTGTGTTGGCAAGAAGCCATGCCCATCGTTCACATGTTGTCTAGGGCGCCTTCCTTGCAACAGTGGCAGGGTTGAGTGGTTGCAAAGGCACAAGTGTTCGCTGTCTGACCCTCTCCAGGCAGAGTGTGCATGCCCTGGTCCCACTGGGGCCATCGGTCATCACTCCTCGAGGCCTTTTAGGGACCTGCCGCTGTTAACCCCTTGCCTCGCTCAGCTGCTCTGGGACGAGAACCTAGATAGCGAGTTGGTGAAGGAAAAGAACGTGGCCACTGAGCGGCCAAGGGAGCGGGGTCAAGGGCTTTCCCACAGGTAACAGGCAGGAGCTGAGTGTGTGGTTCTGGCCTCGTGGTGAAGGTCTGCTTACAGGGGGCCACAGGGCCCGCCTGGCGTTGGCACCGTGTAATTGCTTTGCCCCAAGCCCCCCAGTCCCTGGGTCCCCACAGCCTTCCCTGTTTTCCGAAGTCACGGCAGAGAGCAGAGCAATAGGCCAGATATGTGGCAGATTAATTGTTGAGCCAGATTTAAGTGAACAAGAAAGAGGCCGTGTTTTTTTCCCTTTTAGTTTTTTCTCTTCTCCTCTCAAACATTCCCCGCACTGAGGAAAACAGCACCAAAGGGTGTTAAATTGGTTCTGAATGCCCACCTCTGGCCGGCCACATTCTCCTAACGATTTCATTAGCTTGAATTATCCACTTTGTTTTCTCGTAATGGGATTAGCTGTACTTGAAGCAGCTGAAGACCAGAGGGGGCGAGCGTGAGGTGGTGCATGAGCTGGGTGTGCTGTGAACTGGCTCTGGCAGAGGCGTGGAACTGCCCGGCACGCCCTCCCCTGCCAGAGGCCCCATCTCCCTCCGAAAGGAGCTGTGCCAGGGGCCTGCTCGGCCAAGGACAGAGCACGGTGCCCGGGCCTGGCTGAGGGACGCCTACTCGGGGATGCTCACTCCCAACTCTGGTGTAAAACGAGCAGGAGGCAAGGGCAGGATGGAAAACTGCGTCTCTTGTCAGGGTCCCCTGAATCAGAAAGTCACATCGGGCCTGGGGCCCAGCCGGCTCCTTCTCGGCTTCCACCAGAAACCTCATGAGGGCTCAAGGGCGTCGCGTGCTCCTCACCTGTGCAGGTCCTTGTGGTGGACGTGGCATCACCAGCACCTTCATGTCTCCGTTCCTGGTAGACCCCGGGACCAGGGAGTCAGCAGCCTTGTACGGTGGAGGGGAGGGGAGTGGTAGTGTCCATTTTGCAGATGACAAAACTGAGCCTCAGGAAGGTGACATGGGGCGCAGGGCTGGGATCTGAAACCAGGTCTGGCTCCAAATTTAGGCTGTTTCAATGATGCTGAGACTTGGACCCTCATTCTCAAAACTAGATGTGTTCAGCGATGCATTCACTGCAGGTGCAGCCATGGATGTGTGAACACCTGGAGTAGATGCTGGGGGTGGGGGGAGCAAACCACAGTGGCCAGACCCTCTCTGTCCCCAGGTTGCTTAGAACCCCACATTTTATGTGAACACAGGCAGCCAAGGGGGGCGGGGCATCAGGCTGCAGGGGACCAGTAGGGTTCAACTGTTGACTTGCCAATATTTAAAAACCTTATTTCTCAGAAGACTCTGAATTGCAGGCCGCTGTAGAAGAAAGGTCTGCGTGAGGGTCCAGGCCCCAACGTCCACAGGCCGTCCAGGCTGAGGCTCTGTGGCCCCTGCACCCTCTGCCTGAGCCGTGCCCCTCATCCTGGAGCACACTAGCTCACCTGGAGCACTTGTGCCCTGCACCTGGGCTGCCCCCCCACCCCCACCCCCAGCCTCGGAGCCAGACCTGGATGACCCTGGCACCACTGGTCCAGAGGTCACGGGGCTGGAGGTTTCTGCTATTTGCCCCAGCTCTCTCGGCTCCCCTCTGTCATCTGTCTGCCCCAAGGTCTTTGACTTGGGGCCAGCATCCCATCCTTTCTGTTCTGTTGACCTGGCTCTGGCATGTGTGTTTGTCTCTCTCTCTCTCTCTCTCACACACACACACACACACATATTCTCTCTCTCTCATACACACCAGTTCAGCCTGGAAACCACTCAGACGGAAGCTCTCATCTCCCAGTGCCCCATCCCCTCCACTGGAGCCTCTCAGGAGAGTCCAGACTCTGATTCAGAGAGAGCATTGAACTGCTTGTCCCCGGGATCCCTCATCTAGAAAACGAGAGGGTCGCGCTTGCCTGCAGAGGACCCCGTGAAAGGCTATTGAGAACAGCTGAACGCTGGCCCCTGCACTTCTTTTCTTACTTTCTTGGAAACCAGGCCATTTTTCAGGCTTCGAGAGGCAAAAATAAGAGGGAGCATGCGCTGATGGTGACGAGGTAACCTTCCCACACCCGACCGTCACCATAATGAGCAGTGGGTGAGTCACTGGAAAAGTCCCACCTAAAGGGCACTCCGTAAAAAAAGCAAGAGGGGACAGAGGAGGAAGAGACTGGATGGGCGCCTGCACCACCCCCGGCCAGCTCCCAGAGCCGTCATCCCTGGCTCAGTGTTGGTTCCACATGGGGCCGACACACACACAGCAATGTGACCTTCTAGGGGCGGGCAAAGAGCTCCTGTGGGTGGAACCGCACGGACGTAGCCGAGCCCAGGCTCAGTGGGGTGGCTTCCCTGCTTGTGAGGCTGCCGGTCCTGTCCGTGTGCATCGCAGAGGCAGGACGTCTTGACAGTGGGTCCTGTGCCTGAGCCCCCCCCACTGCAGAAGTCCACTGCCACAGACAGAGGCGTGGGCTTGTCTCTGGACCTCCCATCAGCCCTCCAGTCTCTCCACTTTCCTCAGCTGGGACCCCCAGGCACGGGCCACTCAGCAGCAGAAGGGAGACGTGAGGCAGGACACTGGGCAAAGCTGCTGCCCACCTGCCATTCTCATTCGCCCGGTGGGAACCACTCTGTGTGGTCATGGGTGGACGGACCCTCCTTGAGGATGGGTGCAGGAGCAGTGGGGGCGGAAGTGCACGGGCATCAGAAGCGTTCAGCTCTAGCTCATATGCAGTGGAGGTGAGGGAGTTTATCCCACAGTCCTCTTGTGTCTCTGGGGTAGGCAGGGCCCACTGCCCACCTGCCAGCTCTTCTCACAGGCCAGGGTCCCCTGGGAGCACAGTGTCAGGGACAGACCAGCCACTCTGAGCCCAGGACACGCATTAGCACCTGCTGGACCTTGGACAGATCTCTCACCAAGTGTTGGAGGAATCACGTGATTTTTTCGAGCCTCAGTCTTGTTAAGCGTGTGCATTGTGCAAGTTAGAAAATCGCAGTATGTTTGAAAGACTTCAATGCCAAGAGACTCAGCTTTCTTCTTACCTCAAGAAGGAACAGAAAGAAGCCTGTAGTTTATTCTCACCCACAAAACCGCCCCTTCGTCTTGTGCAGACCACACTGTGACTGCAACTGCGGGTCCTGTGGGTGGGAGCTGGTTTCTCTCTTTCCCGCAGCCACGCCATGAGTGCAGGCGGAAAAAGCCTAGTCGTGCCCACGAACTCCCCACGTGACTCAGCACTTCCGCTGGGACTCGGCTGCTTTCACTGATCCGAGTAGGAAAGCAACAAGGACTTGTGTCCTGGGAGCAGCTCGGCCTCGGCTCCTCGGGGTGCGCCAACCCCTGCTGGGTGCCAGCGTGTGGGCTCGAGGGGTGGGGCGCCTTGCAGCCCGCTCATTAAGCCCCAAACGCAGACACCAGAGCAGCTGTAAAAACATCAAGCTCGGCGTCTCGGGAGGGTTCTCTCTGTCTCCTCCTCACCTTCCTCTCTCTCACTTCTCCCTTGTTCCATCATTTTGGCCAAGGAAAGAGGATGATTCATCCCTTTTATTTTGGTAGCAGAAGCACAGACCAAGTAGTCGCTGTCCACTCCCGTGGTGGGTCTGGTGGGGGTAGGCAGGTGCAGAGCACACCCCGAGGAAAGAAGCCCCTGCATGCAGGCAGGTCCCTCCTGGGCTTGTCTGCCTTGGGGCCTGTGTGCAGGCCCGATTTGCATGGCCAGACTTGTTTATGAGGCCGGGCACAGGCGCCTTGCCTGGCGCAACACCTCCGCGCCCACACCCTCCCACCCACGCTCACCTCGAAGGAAATTAGAAACGCGACGACCGACTCCGGTCGTCCAGAACCCCCAAACCCGCCAGCAGTCACGCATGCCCGGCACAGCGGAGGGGGCGGGCCGCGGTGCAGGGGAGTAATTGGTGAACCCAAGGTGAATGAAATAATTGGAAAAGTGAGGTGTGAGTTCGTTACTGAAGTGTGAGCGTGGTGGGGGAGGGAAGGAGGGCCATGTTTAAAGGCCCGGTATGTCCCTTTTATTCACAGCTTCTGATACAGTAATTGCTATTTTGTGGTTTCTATTATCTACACAGTGGGGAGCGCAGCGCCTCCTTCCCCCAGCGGCAGAGTCTGGGCGCGGGGAGGAGCCGCGGGGGCCCCGGGATTTTCTTTCCCCTGCGGTCCCGAGGCCCTGCCTGGCCTCCCCCAGGTGGCGGCCCCTGCTCCCGGGAGATGAGGGTTCACGCACAGCTTCCTCCCAAAGCCACTCTTAAAAATGGCTCCATGGACTTTGCTGTCAGATAAGGACCTTAATAATGGCTGGTGTTTATATATCGCTTATCTCCAAGGAGCTAAAGGTACTTCATCGATTTTTTTACCTCCCCCAACCCCCTTTTTTTCCCATTTTAATTCTCTTTGCTATCTCTCCGAGATCACCAGTATCAATCAGCCTCATATTATCACCCTCGGTCATATAGGAACCGCAGCCCCCACCTGCCTGGCACGTTCCTGAGCCAGGAGGAAAGAGCTGGGAGGGAGGCGCTGTCTGGGCTCGCGCCCTGGGCCATGGGGCCTGGTCAGGTCTCGTCACCTCTCTGGCCCTTGGTTTTCGTGTCTGTAAAACAGGCGGTATCTCCACTACCCCCAGTCATTGCCCCTGGAAGCGATATAGTTAAAAGCCTTGGCCCATCACAGGCACCCGGGCATTGTACCCAGGGTAACGGCAGCAGTGATGGCGTCTGGAAGTCCCAGACTTTCCATCAGGGCTTCGCAGCATCGGGCAGTTCCTCGTAAGGTCTAACCCTAATCTCCCAGCTGCTCCGCGGGCCCCGGCTCTCCCTTGCCGCCTTCTCAGAGAGAAGGGAAAACAAGCTCACCACCACCACCTTCCTCATCTCCTGGAGAACAGTGGGATACGGGGAGCTTCTCGGGCCTGGGGACGAAGCGTGACGTTTGCCCTGCAGAGACCTGCCTGGAGACCCCAGACAGTGGCTGTGACCTTCCGACCCCTCAGGCCCCCAGTGCCTGGGGCAGGATCCCTGTTCTCTGATCCCCACCCACGACCCCTCGTGGGTCCAGACCCCTCTGTCACAGCTCCCGCTGCCGAGCTCTCCAGCGCCACTTCCCCAGGCCACAGAAGCACGGCTCCTCCAGCCTCTCCTCATCAGCTTCTTTCCCCACCTTTTAATTATTTTCCTCGCCTTTCTCCGGACCCTCAGCTGCTTGCCATGCACAGAGCGTCCTCAGCGTGCAGTGCGCTGTGGAGAGGGAGGGATTAACCTCCCAGTCTCTCTCTCCCCTCCCTTTTCTCCCTCTCTCGTTCTTCCTCTCGCTCGCTCACTCGCTCTCTCCCTTTCTCGTGTTCACAAACATGCAGCTGGCTCACCACGCATTACAGAGGGCTAAGAGACGTCAGGGCAGAGGCCACTGAGACGGTCAGTGCACAGGACCGTAGCCCCTGTGGGCAGAGGCTGGAGGTCTGCACACAGTGCAGGTGGGAGGACCTGGGGCTCGGTCAGCCTTTCTTGTCCTGGGGTCTTGGGCAAGTCACTGGACCCCTCGGATGACCACTCAGGGCATTCCTAGTCGCGCTGTTCCTGAAAGCGGCCAGTCCCCCCACCTCCCCAGGTTTCTGATGTGGGCGGACCGTCGTGCCGCAGAAAGAGACTCAACGTCTCCGAGGTCACATTCTAGCCCTGCCACGTCCTACCAGAACTGCTGCCTCCCTGTGCCTCAGTTTCTTTATCTGTCAGGCGTGGTAAAGCCAAGACTCACATTCCTGTGGCTCCTACCGGTCATCCTTGTCCCAGTGCTGATTGTGGGCGTAATTAGCACACCAGTGACCGTGGCTACCTCTAGGACTGCCATTGGCTTGTTGGGTCATTTCAGGTAGGCTGCCAGGCGTCCACTCTGAGCTGGGTGCCGGTCTCCTCGCTGCAGGCCTCGTGATGAACAGGCAGGTGTTTTTACTGTGGCAGCGCTGAGCTCCAGCCCCAGGGGACGGCAGGCAGCCACACAGGCATCTGCACCACGGTGCCCGGCTGCTGGTGGGGCGTCGGACCCAGCCGATGGCAGGGCGGCACAGGCTGCTCAGGGCGAGCCACGGTGAAGCGAAGGCCGGGGAGAGCCTGAGCCGGGATGGACAGTGGGCAGAGAGACCAGCACAGCCACAGGCTGGCCGTGACCGTGCCTACATGGGGCCTAGCATGGCCCAGGCGCGCGGGAGGTCTCGCCCGGCCTCCCTGTGCCTGTCAGCCCTGTCATGCCTGTCTGAGTGCTCACAGACACCCGTCCTCAAGGCCTTTGGACGCACCATCCCTGCAGTCCCCGTGTCTCTGAAGAACTCAGAGCCAAAGGACCATTTATCTGAAGGCACCCTCGAGGGCCCTAAGCCATCCCCTGCCCACCCAGCCCAACGCCAGCCCTGGCGGAGGCGAGGGGGCTCCACGGAGCACGAGAGGCGGTGTGCCTGCCGCGGGGCGCAGCCGCCTTTAGGTGGCAGAAGAAAGCAGGGTTTGTGTTCGGTTCTCCTCAGCTCCGTCGCATCGCCTCCTGCCCGCCCCACCTGCCCAGCTCCTGGGCCCCAGCCCGCCCCCTCCACATGGGCCGGGAAGACTGACAGGGCTCCACGGCCTGTCCCCCCCAGCCCCTCCCCTGCCCGGGAGGCTGCCTTGTCGCCAGCAGCCGGTTCTGTCGGTTCTGTCGCCTGCTCGGAGAGGCCCCGGGAGGGGGAGCAGCACTGCCGGCAGAGCTCCGCGGAGACGTGCAGACTCATTTTGAGGACTCATAATGCCGCGTTTGCACACCGTCCTGACTTCGGAAATTGGGCCGGCAGATGCCTGGTCATGCGGGCAGGGCTGCGGGTCAGCGCCTCAGGTTTAGCTTATATCATTTCACGAGAGTAGACGGCCTCCATTGTGGTTTTTACCCAATCGGTCTCTGGCCCCGAAGCGTCCTAGACCACCATGAGTCTGTGCATGTGCCCAGGCGCCCGCAAGAGTGTGTGTCGATTTTCAAATAAAATAATACCTCTCCGCAGATGCTGGGCACATTAAATATTTATCAGCAGCAGTTTGCACGTATATGTTTGATAAATGGACGTTAGGATGGGGCCGGGGCTTGTGAAAGGCTGGAGAGAAGGGAGAAGGGCTGGATCCTTTTGTCCGGGAATTCTCTGAGGTTGATGCGGGAAGAGCGGCGGGGCCCTGGGGTGGCCCTGGCCGTGTTTGCCTGTTCGATCCCCGTCGGGGAGCCAAGCCGTGTGCTTCTCCAGAGCTTCACCAAGTAGCAGATGTGAGAATGAAAGTGCCGAGGGAGGCAGGTGGTGTTTGGAGGGAGTGGCTGCACGTCATTCGGGCGTCCTGCCCTGAAGATAGGTCCCAGGTGCTGGGCCTGTTCAGTGCAGAGCTCTGCTTTGCAGGGAGACCGCCCCCCACCCCACCCCCGACCAGCAGCCCTCACCTTCCCAGACTGGCCACCCCTCGGGCCAGGGGAGGGCGAGTGTGCCCGCCTGTCAGAGAGGAAACAAACGTTCTCCATCAGCATCTGCAACCCGCTGGTGCCCCCATGCCCAGCGTGGTGGCCAGGGCCTGGAGGAGGAGGCCACTTAGGCCCCAGAGCACGTGCTGGCCGAGTGGGAGCTGACACGGGGTGTGCACGTGTGTGTGTGTGTGTGTGTGTGTGTGCGCGCACACACATGTGCATCTGCCGGCGCTTCTCTCGCCTAACGGGAAGGACTGAGCCCATGAACATCGGCCCCACCCCCGACCCCCTTTGCAACCCTCCATTCTGAAACTCCCATGTGGTTTGCCTGTTGTCCCTAGCACCTTCGGGGAGCTGAAGACCGTCCGCTTGCCAAAGAAGATGGCCGGGACAGGCTCGCATAGAGGGTTCGGCTTCGTGGACTTCCTCACCAAGCAGGATGCGAAGGTGAGGCGGCAGCCCCTGCCCGCTCTCCTCTTCTTTTTGGGCTCTTGTACAGAAGCAGCAGGGCTCTGGGGTTTTCCTCCTATTTGTTGTCCCCTGGCCTTGGAGGAGAAGACCCTGGGTTTTGTGTGTGGAGGAAGGGACAGCCTGTGTTCTCCTCCCATTCCCCACATCATACTACGTGCAGGGGCCTAGGCTACAAAGTGGATGAGCGAGGGGGTGTTTTAGGCCTCCCCAGACCAGA
This sequence comes from Carollia perspicillata, assembly GCA_004027735.1. NCBI lineage: Eukaryota > Metazoa > Chordata > Mammalia > Chiroptera > Phyllostomidae > Carollia > Carollia perspicillata. The sequence continues at coordinate 9,387 of PVKM010029268.1, read as the reverse complement.
CAGGAAGCCCCTAGGTCGTGAGCCCCCCAACTCGGGGGGAAAGCACAGAGGAGCTGTGCAGAGGGCACTTGGGGACATTTCTGGCCTGGAGAATCCTTGGGGACACAGGACACCCTTTACGTTTTAAGCAAAGCAACCTCTGGATGTAGGTGCCAGGGAGCACGTGGGGCTTCGTCCTTGAGATGGGAACTAGCTGTGTGCCCACCCGGCCCAGCAGCAGGCGCAGGGCAGATGCTGTGATGGCTTCCAGCTTTGTCCACAGCTCCTGCCCTGGCAAGACCAGGTCAGCCCCTTGGGGAGGTGGCTATGGGGGTCACGCTGTTGTCTGTCATCGTGGGTGTCCTCCATGAGCCTGAGCCTTCGGGTGGCATCTCCTGTAGGCCTTGTGTTTTCTCAGGGTCACAGTAGAGCCACGTGCAGGTCTCCCTAATGGTGGGAAACCCCCCACCTCCAAGAAACCTCAGCCTATAGCAAGTCAGCGTAGCCAGAAGCCCAGCGTGGGAGGGGGGCCAATGGTGATACCTCAGAGACATGGCTGCAGCCTTTCTGGGTCCTGGGGGCAAGAGCAGACCGAGAGGGCTCCCCTCGACCTCAGGGAGCCTTGCCAGCCACCTCTGTCTCAGCACCTTGAGCTGAAGAGCCTGTGGCCACATTTGTCCAGACGTCTGCTCCTCTCTCTCCCCCATGGTGGCAGCGGGAATGGGGCCAGCACGCGCCAGGCCCCGGCGTCGGCTCAGGGGAGCCAGGGGACAGCCATGCAGAGCACTGGCTGTTACCGCCGACAGCTCAGCTTTCCTACCCCCACGCCTCAGTTTCCCCGTCTGTCAAAGAGGAATGCTAGCGGGTGCCCCCCACAGGGGAAGGCCGGTAGCGCACAGGAAACCTGGGCACCAAGCCTGGCACACGGGCGAACCGTTGCCGCTGGCCCAGGCGCCTTCAGAGCGGCCAGCCTTCCTCCCACAGATGCCAGTGCGGGGGCTGCCTGTCAGAGCACAGGCCCTAAAGCCACACCGCCCGATTTTGGAACCTGGCACTGCCACCTACCTGTCACACGACCTTGGGCAAGCGACCTGTTCTCTGTGCGCCTCACCTGCCCTTAGGAAGTGGTGTCAGGGTTTCCATCATCGAGTTGTGAGGTTGGAATGAGGGTATGTTTTCAGAAGCGTGCCGGGCCCCACTGAGCTCTGCCTGGTGGCTCTGAGGAGGAGGATGGTGACCTCGGCAACATGGGTGCTGATCCGGATGGGGAAGAAGCCTGCCCCCTGCGTACGGCCCCTCGCCACAGCCACTGCTGGCATCAGGAGGGATATGGCTCACGGGGCCAGGCGGCTTAGACTAGGCGTTGGCTCCCAGCCTTGAAGTGTCACGCACCCCACTGCCAGGACACGGTGTCATTAGAACAGAAAGGGGTCTCCAGTGGACGGGCAGCATGAATGCCCAAATGGCCTGTGATCCGCACCGAGGACAGGCTGCTGATGTTGCTTCCGAAGCCCAACACAGCTTCTGGTGATTTGCAGAGGTGGCCCCTTCCCCGCCTTCAACTCTGGGCTCTGGGAAAAAGGCCACCAAGGACAGTGAGGACTCAGCCCACAGGCCCTCACCTCCCACGGGTGGTGACCTGGCTTTGGAGCTATGTCCAGCCCTGCCGCCCCGCGAGGCTCTTCCCTGTCGCCACATGGGAGTCCCCTCCGTGCCGCCACCAAACAGGCCAGCCCTCCTTCAAGTCTGAACCCCCAGGGGCGCCTCTCTCCTGCGAAGCTCCCTTTGCTCTTTTTGCTTCCGAGAAGCTGCGTTGCTTCTCCCCGTCTGTCTGGAGAACTTTATTGTCTTTCGAGTGGAGCATCCAGCGCTCTCCGCTGACCCACAGAGCCGCGCACACTGCGTGCTGGTGAATAGAATTGTGAATATTGTAAGTACGTAGTTAGCTCGAGGGTGGGCGTGCGCTACAAGAGGGTGAGCAATGCTGCAAGGAGATGCTGAGCAAACCCTCCGAGGATCCTTTTTTTAAATCTTTGCAGGAGGAAAGCGTGGGACTCCCCGGGCTGGCAGAGGCGCCTCGGGATCCCCGGGTCCTCAGGGCCGTGTCCCTGGGTGGCCTTCCTTTTTTGGACGCACTCCGGGCAGGAGACCTCCATTAGAAACCTTCCCAGGGCTCGGTGGCACTCGGACCCTCTCACCTCTGTGCCCTCGGGCTTTGCTCCCGTTTCCCATCACCATGCCCTCTGTGAGATCAGAGACAAGTCACTCTTTCGGCTGCCATACCCACTTGAACTTGGAGCTGTCAGCCCCAGTGGGAGGAACGGGGAGATGGAGGGGTGCAGGGATGGGAGTCTGTAAAGCGGTGGTTCTGGGCAGCGCCTGTGCTGGGGCTCGAACCCGGGCTGTGGGCTCCCAGCACAGAGCCCGTTCCCCGGCCTCTGCCAGTTCACTTCCCCAGCCAGCAGAGGAGACGGGCTCTGCCGAGGTGGGTCCCTGGCACCACCACCTCTGCCGGGCCCCGAGCAGGTGTCATCTGCTTGCTCCTGTGCTCCAGAGCCTGAGTCTGCCAGCCGTGTCCATAGCCCCGGTGTTCCGCCCCGTGCGTCATCGGGACTCTGTTACCCCGTGAGCCACTGCAGGTGAAGCCACACTCCAAAACTGGGAAGAGAATTCTAGCACAAGGCCCCAAGAAGGCTGCCATGGCCAACCTCAGGGTAACCAGGCAACTGATGACAATAGCCAGAGGCTCCCTCGACCCAGTACACTGGCTTTGTGTGTGGCATGTGCACTGCACACTCACTGTCTCGTCCCAGCCCGCAGCAGCCCTTGCCAATGGGGTGGGAGGTTTGCAAAAGTACCCCGCCGCCCCTGTTTTTCGAGCGTTTGCTAAGCACCATCTGAGCTACCGAGCCCCATAAACCGGCGGGCAGCCCTGGCCTGGCTCTGTAGTAGGGATGCCAAACTGGGGGTGGGACCTAGCTGTCTGTCCTGGACGCAGCTCCAGGAGCCAGCAGGGTCTCCTAGCACCGGACATTCTACTGGCCGCACGATCCCAGACAGTAAACGTCAGCCCTGGAAGCGCCACTATCATCTGAACCTCCAGGTGTGGCAGTCCAGTGTTTTTCTAAGAATATTGCACCGCACGGTAGGGAGAAGTGAAGGGTGGACGGAGGTTGATGAGGGCAGACAGGAAGTCAAGGCCTGGAATGTGTCCCGATGCACCGGTCCTCCCGGGGGCTGCAGTCTGAACCCCCAGGGGCGCCTCTCCTGCGAAGCTCCCTTTGTTCTTTTTGCTTCTCCCGGTCTGTCTGGAGAACTTGCTGTCTTGTGAGTGGGGCGTTTAGTGCTCTCTGCTGACCCGCAGAGCCGTGCACACTGGCTACCGGTGAAGAGCGTCATTTCCCAAGCGGTGCTCTGGCGTGCACTTAGTGCCCAGCTGTCCATGGTGTCCACAGCGCCAGCCACGCGGCCCCCTGGGCCCTGGTGATGTTGCTGGAAGGGCAGCCTCTTGGCCTTGATAAAAGCTATCAACTCCAAAAAACCATGGATCGCGTATATAGTGTCTACCTCTCCAGGGAGTCTAGGAGATATCGGGTAGGAAGCCATGTGACAGATGGGAAAACTGAGGTGCAAAGGGAGGAAGTCGCTTGCCCAGGGCCTTCAGTGCTGGGTGGAGCCGGAAAACTGTGTCATCGGACTCCAAAGCCCACGTATTCAGCACTTACCTCCCTCCCTCCCTCCACTCGTGTGTCCGTGGACACTGAGGGCCCTCGCACCCCTCGCCCTCACCTGGCCCCAGTACGCCCCAAAGAAAAGGACTCGTCAGTGACGTACTGGAAGGAGACCGAGAGGCTGTTCCTGACAGCATCTCTTGGGAGCAAATGCAGGGTGAAAGCAGCTCATCTGGACCCCAGAGGACGAGTGGGCGTTCCTGCGGCAGCGCTCTACCTGGGCAGGTGGCCTGGGGCTCCCGACCTGGGTCCCCAGCCCATGAGCTCATCCGCATTGGCCGAGAGGCCACCATTAGCCACTGGGATTCGTTGGGAAGCTGCCACCTCCTTCCTTCACCCAGACCAGGCCGGCCGTGGAGGGAGAGGGGGAGGGGGGCCGGAAGCGAAGGAGCACAGAGCACAGACTTGGCGCCAGACGCCGGGATGTTCGAGTTCTCCCACGCGTGCGCCTTTGATTCCGCCTTCCCAGCTCGCCGCCACTTTGTACTTTTGCAGTTGCAGCTGTTTTTATTTGCCGCCGCTGCTGTTGCTTTAAAAGGTCTATTTTCACATGGAATGTTATCCAATTAGCAGAGCAATGTGTTGGCTTAAATAAACACTCGGGGGGAGCCGGCAGCAGGGAGATGTGATGGCGGGCGGCGCTGGCAGCAGCACCGTCCTTGCTGTGGTAAACAGCCGCAGCTCTAATTGCAGGGTCGCTCCAGTCCGTGTCACTTCTCTCAGGTCTCCCTTCTGCACCCTGACGGGGGAGGGGGCGGGCCCAGCCCGCTGGGGGTGACCCCGGGCAGTTCGGAGGGGTTCCTGTTAGGCCTCTCCACACCCATAGTCATCACCTTGCAGGTTCCACCGAAACAGGATGTGCGGTGGGAAGAGGTGGCAGTGAGCAGGCCGGACAGCTGCGTCCGCCACGCTGGGCCATGGCGATGCACCGTCCACACCAGTCGTCCTCAGATCAGCAGTGGTGAGCGTGCAACACGCACGTTTGCTTCACTGAGTGCGAGGAGCCCCAGAGTGCAGACCCTGTGGGGGGCGGCCAGGTGGGCACCCCCTGTGCAGCCGTGTTCGCGACAGGCAGGGAGGGCCTCCCAGCGGGCAGCAGCACGGCCTGAGGAGTCAGAGCTGCCTCCTTCCAGCTGCGTGGCCGTGGGCAAAGGACTTCGTGGCCCCACACCCCAGGTCGCTCATCCGCACGTGGGAGAGGGTGGCGCTGTCCCTCGCTGTGACCGTGAGGATCCAAGGGAGGGCAGCACGTAAAGGCCTCGCGCAGGCCCAGGGCAGCAGAGGCGGCCGGGCACTCTGGGTCCCCCGGGGCGGAGGTGCTGTGGCTGAAACCCAGGTATCAGTGGTTCTTTGTCTTCTGACACGTTAACCGGAAGCACGTTCAGGACTCAGGGTTTGGTCCCCACCTTCTTCTGGTCAGGTGTGCGCACTCAGGCCCGTGTTTTGCCTGGTGTCTGTCATCAGAGCCCAGTGGTGGAAAGAAAAGGCATTTGAATTCTGATCCTTGCATTTCAAGGCAGAGACTCAGGCTCAGCCAACACATCTGTGGCGGGGGACCCAGATCGGGACAAGCCCCCCCACAGGGGAGAAGGTGAATGTCTCTCATCACCAAGTGTCAGCAGCGCCAGGACAGACCTGACTGCCACCTACGTGCCCTGAGGCCTGCCCGGCCCCCCGTGATGTCGATGGCAGCAGACGGCTCTGCGGGCCTGGGAAAGGCTGGGCTTCAGATGTCCTCCCTTCGGGTTCATTGGGCAAACACACAAGCTCGCTGTGGGCCCCGCTGTGGAGCCACAGCCACCCCCAGACCACGCTGCCTCGGTGCCATGTCACTTCGGATCTTTGGCTTCCTGGGACTGGCCCTCTTTTCCTGGTGGCTCTTCTGTCTCCCAGAGGTCAGAAGTGGTGTGTCCCCTTCATGTCCCCTGTTTTGGTCTTTGGCTCACAGCAGGGCCTCCAGGGATGCAGAGTTGAGTTGCATTGAGCCGAGTGGATGGATGAGTGGAAGGAAAGCTATTTATCAGGAAGGTCTCAGACGCGACAGCCTGGAACCAGGGCCCTCAGCCCTGGGCATTTGCCTTTGGGAAGTCGCCCTTGGCCCCCCGGGTTCGTAACTCGGGAGAGTGCCGAGGGGGCCACGGTCAGAGTCACCACACTGCAAAGAGCCACACTGACCCTGGGACCAGCTTCCCAGCTCCCCCCATCGGTCCACAAGCAGCTGCAGGACTTGCCAAGAGCCTGGGTACAGGACTTTGGGGGTGTGAGGACAGGGACAAAAAGCAGCTGTCCCTCAGAGCGCCGGCCATCCCCCTCAGGGAAATGACGCAGTGTTCCTTGCAGCAGGCCCTCTGCCCAGGAGGCACCGTCAAGGTGCCTTGCCCTCTTTGGCAGAGAAGGAGCCCCCAGCAGTCCCAGCTCAACGTGGCACCCTGGTTCTCTTTGCCCTCTCCCTGTGCTCCCGGGCACACGTGGTCCTTCTTGGCTGGCTCGGGTCATGCTGACTTCTAGGCAATAGGGACGCAGATGGCCAGGTCACATTGGCGGTGTCTGTGTCCAGGTGGAGCTGACGCCTGCCGACAGGGGCAGCCCTCCCACTCTGCATGACACAGCACAGCAGGGGCCAAGAGGGCACCTGGGACTTGGAACGGCAGGAGGCCCGTCCTCAGCTCTGCCCAGAGCCAGGGCCCTGGGGACCAGAGTCCTGCCAAGGGCATCACATGGGCCTCTGCTGCCTTCCAGGAGGGCTGCAGGAAGGTCAGGCCCCATGCTGCGCTGGCAGCCATCCAGGGCCTTCCCGATGCTAGGAAGGTGGCTGCCAGGCCTGGCCACAGTTGAGCCCTCGCCTGTCATGCCCTCTGCCTTCGCCAACTTCCTCTGGGGAACACAGAGAAGGCAGCTGAGGCTAGCGCTCAAGACGCCCATAGTTGGTGGCTCAGGTCACAGGAGACCAGAGAAGTGTGATTTCAGGACACCCACACCAGGGAGCCAGGTGATGCGGCAGCTCTGGACCCCAGCTGGCAGCTCAGAGCATCCTTGTCGGCCTCCAACCCTCTGCGCAGGGCCAGGGCACGAGACCCGCTGTCCAGGGTGTGAGTCCACCTGCCCAGGTCGAGGCAGAGACTGGGGTGGCCATCTGGGCCGAGAAGCAGAGCCTCTGCCGAGACGGTTCAGATGAAGAGACATCCGCAGGGGGTCAATAGAGCTTGGACTCACCAGGGGAGCCCCCGGGGACCCGTGACATTGAGAGTCGTCACCACCTGCTAAAGGGGTGCTTGGAGGGAAAGGAGGGGCCGTGGGCTGGAGCCACAGTCCTGGAAGAAGGGAGCAGGGGGCAGAACGCCCCGCCCCCACCCCTTGTCCTTCCGTCCCCCTGGAGCCTCCCCTTTGCTAGCCCTAAGTAGAAACCAGGGCCCGGGGTGATCTGGACTAATTGGCGATCCATGGGGTCAGGGAACAGGGGCTGGGGGAGGAGCAGGAAAACCAGCCCCTGGCCATCAGGTGGTAACAGGAAGTGGCCCCAGAAGTCAGGGCCCCACGCAGTGCCCCCGTAAAGTGCCATTCTGGGTCTCAGGCTTTGGCCATGACCTCACTGAGGGTTTGGCATGTCCTAGGTGCCCATTTCCATCCTGTGAGGCTCCAAGGTCATGGGCGTTGGTCTCCTGTCCTTCTCTCCATATGTCAGACCCAGGACTGTGTGTGTCAGGTCTTGTCCTAAGCAAAGGGCACTGTCGCACTCGTGTGCACTGTCGGGGTGAGACGTGCTCCTCTCCCTGCCGTCTTCCTGGTCTGAATAGAGGCCGTGGTGGAAGCTCTGCAGGACCTCCAGCCGCAGCCAGGACCAGCCCAAGGGTCCCTCCCAGTCAGGAGCCCTGCAGGGGAGGGGACTCCAGCTCGCTCTGTAAACACTGACTGAGCACGTTGTGGTAGCAAGGGTAGATGCCTTTCCTCCAGGTTCATGGCTGAGCCAAGGGAACCGGTATGTAAGCAGGCATGACAGGTGGATGTGCAAGGCGCAGGGAGGGTGTCTGGCCAGCCCTAACTGCCAGCAAGCCGGCTGGGAGGAGGGGCGCCCTTCCAAGGCCAGGGAGGAACTCCGGAGGCCCAGAGACAGAGTGCATGGAGGCTGAAGGAACAGGAGGAGGGACGTCGACCTGGGCACAGACTCTGGCCAGAGCGCCAGTTTTCCCTTGGTGGAAGTAGGGGAAATATCCGTCCTCGTGCATGGGTGAAGGTCATGTGCTTAGAGTTCCGTGGAACCCAGGAAATCCATGAGCCAAGGTAAGAAAAGGCTCTGGGGCTGCAAGGGAGGAAACCAGGCAGGATTTGGAGAGACAGAAAGGGCCAGGGGCATGTGGCCATCCACTTCCTGTGTCAGGACAGTGAGCCCTGTGCTGACCACTGAGCCCCGGAAGGTGCACGAGGCCCCTGGGCTTTCTCAGCAGGGCTGCACCATGCCTGGAGCCGAGGTCTGGACTCTGGGGAGAAGGCTGTACAGGGACTGGGGGTGAGGACGCCGGTGGACCTCGGGCCAGGGGCAGGGCTGTGTGTCCCTCTGCTGCGGCCCTGCGCCTACCCGAAGTCCCTTCTCCTCCCCGCCCCGAGTCCGTCAGACTGGAGTTAGGCTCTTGTCATGAAGTGCAGGCACTGGGACCACCCAAGGCCAGTTTAGCCCTGAGTCTCCGTGCTTGTTGCCCACGACAGTCGGAAGCCGCCACCTCCCCCCACCCAGGCAGTGGGTGCTCAGGGCCACAACCCAGTTCCTGTTAACCCAAGGGGACCACAACTGAGACCGGTCACCCTGCTGTCTCTAGAGAGTCACACACTGCCGAAACTTCAAGTACAAAAGGGCCTTTGTGTCCTGCCTCCCAGTGTCTTCGCTTTGCAGGGTGACAGTGAGGGGGAGGGCAGACGTCACAACAGTAACTGCCAGTGTCAGGGAGACTCAGGTGGCCCCGGCAGTGTCAGAAGTGTTGGTTCACTGCATCCTCCTGTCCGTTCTTTGCTGCCGCCTCTCTTGCATATGGGGAAACTGAGGCTCCAAGAGGTTCGGCAGCTTGCCCAGGATCACAGAGCTGTCACATGTCAGAGCAGGGATTTGAACCGGTGACTCAGGTACAGAGCCCCCGGTCTTACCGGCAGTGCCTACTTGCCGCTTCGAGTGAAAAGCCCTGACCAAGAAGGAGGTGAAGATTCATGAGGAGTTTTATGTCAGGGAGGCCAAGACGGGGGTTCCAGCCTGCCCTCCTGCAGTGAGTGAGGACCTCACCAGGGTTTGCGTGGCGCAGGAAGGGAGACTATGTCCCTAAGGGGAAGGCAGAGTCAGAAACATGATGGCTGGTATCAGAGAGGCCAAGTCTGGGGGCCCATCCCAGTATCCTCTATTTTATTCATCTGAGTTCGGGCTTAGCTTCCCCCAGACGCAGCCCCTAGGCCGCCCCTGCCCGATGTGCCCCCAGGACCAAGGCTCCTCGGGGACCTTGGCTCCAGGATGGAGCGCCCGCCCCGCCAGACTCCCGACCCGCCTCTCCGCCGTCTTCGAACCCCAGCTCCCCGATCCGGCTGTTCTCCTGCCTCGCCAGCTGAGACTGCGTGTGTCGTAAAGCTCTGAATGGGCCATTTCGGCTCGGAGTCCAGATGCATTTTTATAACCTCGTGGAAGAAACCGCAGAGGCTCTGC